>CM070502.1:56331543-56585482 GCA_036346375.1 Guadua angustifolia | reverse complement strand
AAAGATCGGATCGCCGTCCCCATCAACTAACCCCTTTGCTTGCTTCAAGATTTGTGCAACTTGTATTAGGAGAGAAAGCTTTGAAGCACTGCTCTAATTTTAATTCTTTTGAAAAATTTTCTTTATGATTTCAGAATGCTAAATATGATACCATAAATTTTTAGAGCATGATCAATATTGTATAGTTTTATAAAAATCTAACAGAGTTTTTACTATTTTTATAAAATATCTCAAAAATTCGGTTTTTCAACAAAATTTCATAGAAGATGACATTCTTAAGGGTTATTGACCTAAATCTGGTCAAATTTGGCCCTCAAAAGTCAAAATCCGGTCAAAATTTTGAGATTTCGATGAAATTCGTAAAATTTCATTGAAATTTCTAAAAATACTGTAACATTTTGAATTGTTTTTAATTTTTTTATTTGGCTGAGATTTTACATCTTGTTTCTGATCGAAATCTGAGATCTCGTTAAGAAATTCTGAAATTTCGCCTGTTTGGAACTTAGGGTTGGTTGAGCCTTGCCTCTCAGCCGCATGTGGTGCATGTGGCTGGTTGGTAGGGGTGAAACCAGGTCGGATACGGGCGGATATTTCTCGTCCCGTATCCTAACCCATATTTTTTTTGGAATTCGGAGTAGGATATGGATACGAATTCGATTATTCGGGATTCGGATACAGAGCGGATACCGATTTGATTCAGTCGAGATCGGATATCATAATCGGATAGTAGTATAGTACATAATTGTGTACGAAAAGAACTAATGAAGCATTAACCTTACAACATTAGCTTCAAGTCATAATTATTTCAACGAGGATAGTAGTATAGTTAGAGGTGCAATTTAGTGACTCAACTAATTCCAAGAATTTGAATAGAAAAGAAGTTTATCAAATAAGTTGAACAAATCAATTTAGGTAAAAGAATTATATCATCATTCTATTTGTTTGTTAATAGATTTGTTGAAGTTCACGCTTAATAACAAAGTAGTGTTTTTTAGTGCCAATATCAAACAACTATTCTATCTATCCAATAATGAACCAAATTAATGGAAGAATAACTGATTTTATCCGAATATTGGGTCTGATATTTACCAGATATCGGGTCGGATATTGCTCTTCCTATATCCTAATCCATATTACATGAGATTTTTCGGATACGGATCGGATATTGCTCTTCCCATATCCTAACCCATATTACATTGGATTTTCCAGATACGGATATGGATAACATCGGTACGGATTTTAAACGGATTCGAGATCGGATCGGGCGGATATTTCCTATCCTGTTTTCACCCCTAAGTGGTTGGGCCTTTGCCTTGGCTGCACGTTGGTAGAGGCAGGTTGCGGATGGCGCATCGGGCTGTAGCGGCGCGACCCCTGTCCCCCTCCTTCCTTCTGTAGGTACGTCGCCTAGCGCTGCGGTTGAGTGAGAAGGGGCTGTGGCTTTTGTAGTTCCAATTTGAGACTTCTGGTGTCCTCATCCTAAGGTCGTCTTTGGTATAAACCCTATGGGGTCAGTGTCTGATATAGACCTTTGGGAATCAGGACCCAATTTGTCTAGTGTAGCCCTTTAGGGCTGATGTATTTCTTTTTTTTAAACGAATAGTAGACCTTCAACCCTGGTTAAAAAACGAATAACTCCAAGATTACACCCCAAATCTATTAAAAAGTCCAAATAACCCTTAAACTACAAACCAGTTATTTAACATCCTCATCTATTAAAATTAGGTTAATTAACACCCCATGATGGTTTTGCTCGGTCATTTTGCTGACGTGGACTGTTCCAAGGCTGTTTTGGACACATGGGCATGCATAGGTGGTAGGGGGTCATCTTCGTGCCACCTAAGCAATGGCCGCTCCCCTCTTATGCGGAAGCGGAGCAAATCACCGCCTTCTTCTCCTCCTCCCCTTCTCCCACCCTATCCCCTTCCTTGAAGCCTACAACCAAAGCTTTGACACCGCTGCTAAACCCTAAGGCAAGGAAGCCCCCTCTCAGAAGATCAAGGATGCCGACTAGAGGAGGGTGAATAGGCGCTATAAAAATTTCTTCTACGATTAATTAAAATCTCGCCTAAGTACCCTTATATCAAAACCTAAATGATAATAGATGTGGAACGATAAACTAAGGTTTTGACAAAATAAAACCTAAATCAACTAGGCTCACTAAGTGCACTAACAAAAATTGCAATCCTAAAGACAAGTAAGCAATTTAATTCTAGAAATATAAAATGCAACAATGTAAATAGAGAATTGCAAGCATACATAAGGAGACACGATATTTTTTACCGTGGTGTTCGAAGATTTGCCGATCTCCCCTAATCCACGCTGAGGCAAGCCCAAACTACTTTGGACCAGCTCTATAAATTAAGCACCCGCCTCGATTACACTAGTAGTAGCTCTTCCCCCTTCGGGTAGGTGAGCTCCGACCTTCACAATTATGTCAGGCCTTCTCATAATCTCCTTGAGAAGATCACTGCGCATGACACCTCCACATGCCGTCTAGGTGTCGGCAAACACCAAGAGTAACAAGTCAAGCTTTCTAGCTTGAACTATACCAAATACAACACATGTACAATGGTGATCATCGAGTGCAACACATGCACAAGGCTTCCCTCAAGTGCAACACATGCACAAGAGGCTCCCAATCCTCTTCTAATTGCAACACATGCAATTAGAGTTTACTCTTAGCACAAAAACCAAAATGGAGAGTGGAACACATGCACAATACAACCCAAATACTCAATAAGGCCAACAACAACTAAATGCTAGCCCCCAAGGCTCATTTTATAGTCTCCACAAGAAAAACTAGCTGTTGGGGGATAAAATGGGCAAAAATGCATAGGAACCCCGATCATACCGTCATAAGGCCGGTATGACTGGCTTCTAGTCCAACGGCTAGAAAAAACTAGTCGTTACTCAGAAAATCCAGATATATCGGGCCTATTTTCAATTTTTCAAGCTAAAATACCTCTTTTCAAGAAAAAAAAAACATGCCGATGTGACCCCGGTCATACCAGAGATCATATGATCGAGTAGGTCCAACATACCGGATTGACTTTGACTCATATACTATTACTCCAGCCACTAAAATGCTCATAACTTTTTACTCTGAACTCCGATTTGGGTGATCTTA
Source organism: Guadua angustifolia (assembly GCA_036346375.1). Classification (NCBI taxonomy): domain Eukaryota; kingdom Viridiplantae; phylum Streptophyta; class Magnoliopsida; order Poales; family Poaceae; genus Guadua; species Guadua angustifolia. Next base: position 56,582,352 of record CM070502.1, on the reverse strand, counting down.
GAAACTTTTCAAGATGGCTATAATCTCCACCTATTTTTAAGATTTAAGCAACCATAAATATTTTTAAATATCAGAAAAACTAAGATTCTAATGTTGTCATTCAAGTCTAAAATCTGATTTCTCAAAATCCCTCACATAGACTTGATCAAGAGCGTGACTACAAGCTAGAAAGAGTCACTAAGATCAAATATAGAGCCATGTAATGATCAACTCATAATCAAAATAATTTTGCAAAATATATTTGCAAATAATCGAGAACCTATAAGATCAATCCTTTAGTCATGTAAGGATCAACACTTTGCAAAACACATTTGCAAATGCCAACACATGCTCTAGGATCGAAACCCATAACCTCTAGCTTATTTGCAAATAACAAGTCAATATTTTGCAAAAACACATTTTAGAAATACAAAACATAAACTTTACTTAACCTTGTGATGATCAATAAATAATCAAATCACAAGCTAAAATACCAATACATGATCTCTCATCTTTTGCAACATATGCAAAACTTAGCTCTATACAAAAACCATATAAACCAAATTACATGAGCTATATCCCTTTTGCAACACATGCAAATCCATAGCTCCATGTAAAAATCAAATCAATTAAGATTCAATAAGAAGCAAGTATGAGCTCCCTTATTTACAACACATGCAAATACTTAGCTCATACAAGAACCAACCAAGAGAGTGAGCTAGAGTGAACTGGATTGAGTTCATCAATATATAATGAAGCTTAAACTATAAGACTCGACCTCTCTTAACAGTACGACAACCTATACTAGCAACCTGGTCTCCCATCCAAACACCGAGACCGGTAAAAGACTAGGAATACATCTTTAGCTCTAGCTAGTTTTATCTTTGATTGCCTCTATCACATCACTTAGAGTTTTTATGATTTCCATCTTCTCCTCTCCAAGTAGGGTCCTTTCTTCTTATTCAGCAACACATAATGAACCTCTCTAGCTTCACTTCACTTCGAAATTCATTCTTAAAGCTTATCAACGCATGATGACTTTTTTTTCTGATTCTTTATTTTCTTGGACTCAATCTATTTCACAACTCATAGAAAATTGTTAGTCCAACAAACATGATTGTCTCAATCATCAATTACACTCTATTAACACATAATGAGTGCTCCCAAGATCTTTTGATCTTGTCCTTTGATGATTGACCACAACCCAAAGACAATTGACTGAAAGATTATTGTGTCTTGAGTATGCTAATGCAACTAATACTTCTTATACTCAAGAACTTTCGATTGCCCTAAGATCAACAAAGTAAACCATCAACACATGATTAGTTTTTTATTGATTATTCGACAACCAACCATAATTTTAATTAAATTTAAATTGTCATGAGTATATATTAATTGCACAAGTTTCATATACTCAATTCAATGGAATCTAAAAGTAATGATCTAATTTATATAGAGTGGTGGAAAGGGATCAATACTTTTAAGACCATTAATTATAGAATAAATTCCATTAAATGTGTGCATACAAATAATTGAGCTTGAATCAATATGGATATATTCAATTTTTGATTGATTTGGAATTTATCCTATATTGCCATGAATATACTAGAACTACAAAAGTTAAATAGAGTCAAGGGGTTGTTTCAAAGTAATGATCCTTGATATAGAAAGATGAATTAGATCAATACTATTGAAACATCAGGTAAAGTATGAACTCCCCCTAAATGTGTGTATTCATATATATATGTAATTGAAACATTAATGCACATCTTGAGGTCTAGATAATGGTAGAGTTCATCTTTTAACTTGAATCCAAAATATGCATTAAGATATAATAAAATGAATATGAGTGCATACCTTAGGTTTTCTATTTTTTAATGAGATGAGACTAATCAATGATATACTCAATAAAAGAGTTAGTCTCATATTTGGATTTATCAATATGATCATGAATATTGAACTTGATATGATAATATGAACTTGAATGCATACCTTTCATATTTCCATCTTTTTTCATCCAAAAGAGACTAATAAGAGTTAGCTTAATAAAAGAGTTAGTCTCAATAAAATGATTTGTCATTAATTAACAATTGATACTAATCAATATTATGATTATTAAAATAGTTAATCTCTATATTAGATTTGCCATTAACACCAAAACCAAATTAATAGAGCTTGAACTTTCACTCTCACCGTGCCCTCCCCTTCCCCTCCAATCCGTGTCTGCCATCTCCATCGTCGCCACAGGAGGAGGAGGAGGAGGCAAAGAAGGATGAGCAAGATGCCAATGATGAGGATTGAGAAGGCAACGCCACTGCCAGTGAGGAAGCTATGGTGTCTTCAAGGAGAAATAGCTAGTTGTGGTGTAGGATGAGGATGGTATTGAGGATTCCACCAAAGATGAGGGGCTATGCTCCGCCATGCACAATAGCTTGTCTTTATCATTGAATCCAGTGAGCTCTCTCCGAAATATTCTTGTCACACATGTTTCATAAAACCATGATAAATACCCCTCTTTCAATTGGGTGATTCCTTCATAGAAGCATCGTTTCCACCATCTTCCCCAAATCTGACTGAAGATTGCCGCTTGAAGCATCTAGGCCCCTAAATTCGTCTTGAGTTTTGGTAATTAGTGATAAAAGTGTTGTTAATGACTAACAATTCTCTTGAAGAGATGAACAACAAGTTGATTCCTCAAATTGCACAAAAGGAATAGAATCTTGAAGCACAAAGGAAATCAAGTGTCAAGCTCAATGCCAAGGTATGAAGAATTAAGGATCTTTTCATAGTTTTCACTGATCTTGGTGTTTGGAGAAAAGATCGGGTTGTTAGAATAGGTGCCATACTATTAAGAGGGACCTTGGTTAGTAGCTTGATATGGATCAAGTTTCATGGCTCAAATACATGCTCAAAAGTTGATCATATGGTCCTTTTAAAAATTAATCTAAAAACCTCTGAAAATAGGTTGGTTGGTACTACCGCCCTATTAGGAGCGGTACTGCCACATGAGCGATAGGACCGGCCCTATTGGCTAGAAGTTATTTTACAGGTTATGCCATTTTGGGGTGTTTACACATGGCTGGCACTACCGCCCTACTAGGAGCGGTACTACCGCATAAGCAGTTGTATTGGCCCTATTGGTCGGTAGTTATTTTACAGAGAACATTATTTTGGGGGGTGTTGACCCCATGGCTAGCACCACCTCCCTACTAGGAGTAGTACTGCCACATTAGCGATAGTACTGGCCCTAAGGGTCGGTAGGTATTTTCCAGAGAGGGTCTAAAATGTGCATTTTTGGTCCCTAAGGCCGACACTACTAGGTCTACATAGGCGGAAGTGCCGGAGTATTGTAGTAATGGCTATTTTCCACTTCATGTAATGCTACAATTGACCATTGGACTTGAGGCCAACACTACCGGCCCCACATGGGTGGTAGTGCTGACTTTCCTAAATTTTTGGGATTTTGGTACCAATGGCTAGTCTTGTGATTGAGGGCTATAAATACAACCCTACCTGCAGCAAGGAGACTCTCTTGATCATTCATTGCATATTTGTAATCCCTTGGAAGTTTCTCACTACCTCTAGTGCATTAAATCATCATTTTGAGTTGGTGAGGGAATTCAAGTGTGAGCTTTCATTCTAGAGCTATTTAGATACTTGATCAACCTCAAGCAAGCATTAAAGTCTATTCTTTTGGAGGTTACCGGCTCCTAGACAGCTTGAAGGTGTGAAACTGGTGGTCTCTTCAAAGAAGCTTGTGAAGAGGTTTGGTATTGTGTGAAGGTCAGAGCTCGCCTATCTAGAGCGAGAAAGAGTTATCACTAGTGATCGAGAGAGGCTCAATTGCGCAAGGAGCTAGCTTGATTCGTTTAAGTTTCCTCAACATGGAGTAAGGGAGACCAGCAAGTCTCTCGAGACCACAAAAAAATTTTCTTGTCTTAAATTGTGTGATTTGATTATTGTCTCTTCATACTTGTGCAAATTTACATACTTAGTGATTCTAGTGATTGATCATACTAATAAGTGTGTACATTTGACTAGACTTAGGCTCTTCATATTCATAGTAAGACCTAGCTTATTTAGACTTTAAATTGTTATAGAATTGTAATGAATATAATTCTTGCAAATTATTGAATTAGTGTCAAATAATTTTAAAAACCTCCTATTCATCTCCTCTAGTTGGTTATCCTTGATCCTACACCGCTGTGAACACCATTCTTCCTCCGTTGAGCTTCCCACAAATTCCTCCCACTTAGAACATCTCTTCACTACCATCTTCCTTCCCGACCTATAATTTGGGCTCCCCTTGCCAGATTGCTACCACTACGATATGCCATCTCGCATCACCCACAGCTCATGTCGCCAGCCCACCCAAAGTCATATTCGCTTTCGCAGATCGCTCTGGTGAGTTTCCCACCACCTTTAGATGCTCGTGATGCACTCAAGTTCTTGATTTAGTGGCCATTTAGTTGCCATCATAATAGACTATGTGTCGTCGCTGTCATGCACAGCTTGCTGGTCACTATAGACCTCCTTTCATCATCCTATTACCACATATGAACTAGTTGGCGGTAGTTATTTTATAGGAAGGGTTGTTTCTGAGAATTTTGGAGGGCGGTACTACCAGCATTGAAAATGCGGTAGTACTGGCCAGCGACACTACTAGCTAATGCATGGTGGTAGTACCGATCGGTGGTACTACTGGCCCAAAGGGTGATAGTACTAGCCAAGCGGTACTATCGGCCTCTAGTTGGCGGTAGATATTTTCTAGAGTGAATATCTGTGCACCGTCAACTATGGTTAAGTGATTTTATTGCATATCTTTATTAAGCAATGCTACGTGACATGTTTGCTTGTCTATATTGGTAGTAGGACTTCAAAACTAGGTCATGGTAAGGTGGAGAAGATCGAGACTAGGTTAGGAGAGCTGAGGTCCAGAACAATGAAGGGACGTTGGAAGATGACCGAGGCTAGGAAGTGGTTGTGGGTCGGGAAGACAAGGAGCCATAGTATGAAGCATTGGTGATGAACATGGCAGACAATGATATAGACCAAGACTAGGCTTAGGGAGGAGTTAAGGTTTAGAATGGTCAAAGAAGCCGACGCCGTCATGGCATGTGGTGCACCAAGTGACTTAGACCCTTTTGCAAGCGAGGACAGTTTAGGGGGGTTCAAACACGTGAGAGGCTTGACGGTAAGTCATTAGGTCTATATGGAAGGTGACAAAGCATGGGTGATACTTGAGAAGTGAAGGAAAAGACCGGTCCTGGGGCAAATTAGTAATTTATCCATTACCAGGGAATGAGGCGGTTCAAAAACCACAACAGTGGCCTAAGTGATTTAGGTCAAGCCAAAGTGGACATGGACGCGAATTCGGGCTTGTGGAGTGAATTGGGTGTTATGGAGAAAGCTGCTTTGAGAAGCGTGCATATGTGAGTGTAAAACCCATTATGTGTTTGGGTTACCGGGTTATCCCATGTGTTAGCAGAGGGTATTCACTTGTGTAACCAGGTTAGGGTTGCTGCTCTATATAAGGAGAAGTTTATAGGGAGGCAAGCCCTAAGCCCTAGGAGAGAACTTGACAGAGAATTAGGGTTTTCATAAGATTTTGGTTTTCTTGTATGTGAGTGCTTTTTGAGAGTTTTGCCCTCAGGTGAGAGGCTTTGTAATAAACCTTCTTGATCTGAAATGAAATCAAAATTCGTGCTTAAGTCTTGCCTCTTGTTTTGATCTTCTCTCTTCGTAAGTTTTTTATCTTTCTTATTTGGTTTCGTCTTCCCTTGATCTTGTGTTGCCAAGAATGAGTGATTGATGGATGTATCCTCTGGAGATCATATCCCAATTATCTAGACAAGCTCTCACTTGTTCAGCAAGAGATTCTCAAGAAATTGGTTTTTAATTTGAGATAGAAGGATTTTCGGTAGATTGTGTTCTTGAGATTTTGAGGTAATTTCTTTAGAGTTCTTGCTTAGTGTGATATATAGGAGGCCTCTAAGGTCATCTTGATCATCAAATCCCCACAAGGAAGCATAGAGTGAAGATTTGAGTTATGACCCGGTTTGGTGCAACCTTCGATAAATTTGAAAATATTAAAACTTTGACATTAATCCTTGTGATTAAAGGTTGGAATAGGTTATTGACATCCATAGAAAGGTGCATACAAAGTTTCATGGGGTTTGGATTAGCTGATCAAAAGATACACTAATTTTAGTTTTGAAATCGTGATGATTTTACTGTTCATTCGATAGTAACGGGATTTACACAGCGGTAGTACCAGATTTATTGTTCATTCTGGTACTACTAGTCTTTTAACTGTTGTAGTGCCACCCCAAGCTAATTTACTCTAAAAATTTATTCTTCTACTGTTCTTTAATCAAGTGAGGTTTTAGTTAGTTCTTTAGGGAAAATTAAATTGTGATCATTCACCCCCTCGGATCGCCATTTTCGGTCCTTCAAAAGGTTAAGGTATCTAAGGCTTATGAGAGCACCAAGAAACATCGATATGCATGCACCATTGAAGTTGTTGTAGCTCAAGGCTTGGTAACACAATTGTTGGCAATCAACCAAGGGGGATCCTATGTCACCTCCTACTTTGAGCGTGGCAATGTTGTAGTAGTTCAAGCCATGGTTATATCATGGTGCCTCGACGAGACCAGTCAACTCTGGGGTCGCTTGGATGCCTAGGCGCCTAGTGATAATTAGGTGACCAAACAAAATGCAGCAGCAAATATAGTAGTATATTGAATTATTGAATAGTGAATACTTATGAAGTAGCAAAATAATGCATATGTAGTAGCAAATAAACTTATAATGTTCCAAGGACAAGGACATGATAGGCATGGTTCAAGCCATTGCCATGAAGATTTTTTGAGCGGGAAACAATAGTAGGTGAGGGTCCTACTAATATTTAATATTAAATAATATATAGTTTATAATTAACATAATTACATAAAAGATCCACATGGTCCAAAAAAACCTCTAACACATGCAATGGCAAAGCCAGAATGAAAAAAGAAGGTAGGCTCAAAGGACTAAACTTAGTTGAGACAATCATTCAAATATGCGTCCAGTAAGTAGTAATTTGTACATCAAAATTAGTTATATAATAGTAAACTGTAAATGATTATGAACATTCAAACTAAACATTATACAAATTCATTTCTTATGAAATAGTACACAAAATTTGTTTCTCCATTGTTGGAAATCTATGAACAAGTTGGAAATTTTCATCACTTTATGAAAATTATTAAATAGACAATAACCGATTACCAATTTCCTCGATCATCACTATACATTATACAAGATACAACTATATTACTGCATAATAAGGCAAGAGTAAAGAAGTATATTAGAGATAAATAAATTACCATATGTTACCTACTATTGATACCTCGGTACGCAGTACCTCGATCCCTCCCCAAATTCACTTGTGCACTCTATATTTTGAAAACACAAAAGCAAAGACGACTATCACAACCGGCCTTTTTCGACACCCTCATGGGTGCACATTCTACAATAAGCTTAGAGTCTAATGCCTAAGCTTAGAGTCCACATTCTACAAGCTTAGAGTTTAATGCCTAATGGCATCACATAAGTCCAACTCTCTCATCTTTCAAAAGTCATCCATCCCGAAATCATTTAAATTGTTATTAGCATCCATATTCTCTTCTTCACCATCTTCGATAGCATCGTTTCGACCTTCACCATAATCATCCACATCGTCATCATCAAGCACAATCTCTTCAACTTCATCTTCATTGCCCAAATCAGAGTGTGAATTCTCATCTCCAACCACCCTTGGTGTAGGTCTTGCACACCAAGTGCATGTCATAGTCTTTCCATTACCTCTCCTAAGAACATTCCGACCTCAAGCTCATGTGATGCACCAACGGCTTCATCAACATGGTCCTATGTAAGGTCACACACCCACGACAACCTTGAGGTGGTTCGGCCAATGGGTCAACCCATTCATTATCCTAATCAAACTCTTCTATAACCAAAAGGTCATAGCTTTTGCCCCCTTCTTTGCACCGCTTTTTGAAACTTGCTCACCATCTTTCGGTTTTATGCAACATAGATTAAATCATTCAATTTCTTGTGCTCTAACTAGTTTCTTTTTGTGGTATGGATCTACAAATGACAAACAAAGCAAACAAAATGAATAAATAGATTGCTAAAATTGAAATGAATGAACACAAAGAAGCTACAAAATAAGGAGTTAAAATTATACACTTCATCAACTTGACTTACAAATTCAAAGGTTCTCTAATTCTCGCTCACAACTAGATGATAAAGCATAAAGACTAATGATACACTTTGCAAACCTTTGTAGCTCAATGGCTCGGCCACCATAAGCACGCCACCAATCAACTAAACTTGAAAATACATGCATATATTAGGATTTAGGAATAGGGAGTGAAGTTGAGGCAAAAGCTCTTTATCTCTTTCTCTTCATTTGGTGGTACCTCGTTGCACACCCAAGATAGCATTTATTTGAAACCCACTCTCTTTTCAAATTAGACCCCAGACAAACACTTACTAAGACTCCATGAATTTATATTTTGGATTGCCATGTTATTTAAAAAGACATCTCTTTTTGGTCCTCATAGAGAATGACTACATATAGATCTTGTTTTGAAGATCGACATCTTCTACCATATTTGCAAGCACATCACTGAAACAACCCCTTAGCTCCCCAACATATGTAGCATTATTCTTCTTTTGGATGGTATAGAATTTTCGCGGGTTCAAATAGAGAGCAGCTCCATATAATGGGATGTCCATTTGTTTCACCCAACATTGGTCAACAATTTTCATGGTGCTTTTGAGCAAAACTTTCTTGTTTTGGCTAGAGAAGGCTACCTTAATCTTTTCCTTTGCTTGAGGCATGAATGCTGCAACCTTTGTTATGGCAACATGCTTGTTAAATCGTCGCTTAGGCATACGATGCTTAAGCAGTAAGGCAGTTGGTAGGGTCTTCGCCATGTTGTGCCTTGCCGGAGGGGACTATGGTGTCGGCCTCACGGCCATGTCGTCACTAAGGCATTGTGTGGCATAAGGCGGATGCCATAGATGACTCAGGAGGGGGAATCGAGGACAAGTACTAGAACACGAGACATACCAGGGCCAGCGAAAACAATGTGAGATGGAGCAAGGGCTAACCTAGCACCTCCACCCGCCTAGTAGGGGTCCACCACGCCGCCTCTGCTCCATCATTAACATTGGTCACCTAATCAAACCAGGGTCATCTCTTCTTTTGCCCTGGTCCACCGATGCTTCCTTTGCTCTGGTCACCTTTGACATCCATGTATTAACCTCCTCATTGGCCTTCATCTCTTCTTCTTTGGCCAGATACATTGGAAGAGTGGACAGCCTTGTGCGCCTCCTAGTCGACAACGGATATGGTGAAGTCACTAGGGCCGGAGAGGGTGAGGCTTTGGCAAAGTAGTTGGACATCTCCATCACCGCTACTGCCATACAAAAGCTGGTGAGGTCAAGGGAGGAGGCGATGGAGCTGCTGAGGGACGGCACCCCGAGGCTAGCACAAAGGAGGTGGGGACGAGGAAAGATACATCGAGATCGGGGAGAGTAGTGATACGAGAAGATGTCAAAGTAGCAGTAGCGGTATCGGTAGAAGTAGTATCAGTAGCGGTAGCGATAGAAGTAGTATCAGTAGCGGTAGCAGTAGGCAGTAGCAATAAAAGTAGCAGTAGAATTGTAGACTAGTAGTAGTACTGTCGCAGATTAGTAGTAGTATTGTACAACTGACAACATGCTTATTTATGCTTTCTTTATTGTAGAAGCTATAAATCATCACCAAAATGGCAACCACAATTAATGCAACTTCTAAAGCCTCGTATGATCTAATGGGTAATCCAAAATAGAAGGCAAAGTCTAACGATCTAGGATGGCAGTATGGCTTTTGGCTATTGGCAACTGAGATTTGGTCCAATGTTCCCTTTGTGATAGGAAGGTAGCAGGAGGAATCAAAAGGTTAAAGGAGCATCTTGTGGGTGGGTTTAGAGATGTCCAAAAATGTGCCAAGACTACAACAACAATTATGAAAGAGATGCGGGAAGCATTTTTGAAGAACAAGAGGGCCATACAACTCTTCCAAGATGATGCAGGAGAAGATGAAGATGTAAGTGTGACTACAACCAGCAAAGAGTCCCAAACCTCTATTGTGCAGCCAATTTCTATGACAGCCACTAAAAGAAAGCAATTTGCTCTTCATTTTAAGTTTTGAGTATAAAAGAAGGCAAAGGAGACCAAGTCCATTAGTGTTATGCATTGACTAACACCCATAGTGGTTGTAGAGCAAAAACATTACAAGGGGTTGCTCACATTAGCATTAAGTCCAGCGATGAAGACCAAGGAAGAAAGGAATGCCTTCAATCTAAAGATAGCCAAGTTCTTCTATGAATTTGTCATACCATTTAATGTTGTAAACTCAAGGCATGTTGAGATTGCTATAGAGGCTATTGCACAATACGATTTTGGGAGACAGATAATTCAAAGGTGAAGCACTAGGAGATGTGAAAGCAATATGGTTGCACACTCATGTCAAATGGATGGACAGATAGAAGGGAGCGCCACTTAATTAACTTTCTTCTTGAAGTCTATTGATGAATCAAGTGAAGCACATAATGTAATGATGCTTGCCAACTTGCTAGAGAAGAGAATTGAGAACATTAGAAAAGACAAAGTTGTTTAAGTTGTCACTAATTTTGGTACTAACTATAAGGCAGTAGGCAAGTTCCTAATGGAGAGGATTCCTACACTGTTTTGGACCCCTTGCACTATACAGTGCTTGGACCTTATGTTGGAAGACATAGGAAAGTTGAAGGATTTTAAGAAGCCTATTGCACGTGCCCGACATCTCACCACATTCATTTATAGGCATGGGAGGCTTCTTAGTGCAATGAGGGAGAAGATAGATGGGATGGATCTTGTGAGACTCACAACTACTTGGTTTACCACAATATTCCTTTACAGGGTTTGCACAAGCACAAAGATGCATTGAGATATCTATTTGTCAACAACAATTGGACTATGTCCAAATTGGCAAAATTGAGGCTAGAAAAAAGTGTATGACATTCTTTCTAAGGATTTCTAGAATTCAATTGAGGATTGTCTTAGAGCTTCATAACCACTTCTCATTGTGCTAAGGGTGGTTGATGGTGATGAGAAGCCCGCCAGATCGGATGTTGCATCATTCTAATGTCTAATGGTATAACGTAAGTCCACAAAATAACATAAGTCCAACTCTCTCATCTTGCAAAAGTCAGTCATCTTGAAATCGTGTAAATTGTTAGTAGCATGAATGATGCAACATTCGGCATGGCGGGCTTCTCATCACCATCAACCACCCTTAGCACAACAAAAAGTGGTTGTTAAGCTCTAAAGCAATCCTCAATTGAATTCCAGAACTCCTTAGAAAGAATAATCACTACAGGAAACAAGAACAAAGTGTCCTCGTCAAACATTTTATCGTTTTTAAAAGGGCCGACGACACAAAGTTACCTCATTAACGGCTCCAATGCAACCCGACGACATATATACACCAAGGTGTCTGTGTCTCGGCCGCACTTAACCCGCCGACATAGAGCTCGAGCTGTGTCCTCGGCCTCACTTAACCCGACGACATTGCATACGCTACCAAACAAGGAGTGTCTGCTGTGATGAAATTTGATTTCAGATCCCGCCAACACAAGTCAGACGGCGGCAACCATAAACCCGACGACACAGAACTCCGCCATGTGGGACCAACTGCAGAATGCTCATGCACGAAGACTTTTTGTCGCTTGGAGAGAAAACAAATGACGATAAAAAAGGTCTATGTCGATCAGCATGTATAAAATTTTGTCCATGCTTTATTTTAGCCGATGACAATAGTAATTCCGACTAATTCGTAAAAATCTATTTGAAAATGTTTTTGTTGTTTTTAAAATTAAGAAAAATTAAATAGAGCTTTTAGAATAGTTGTTAGGCAACACACATCTATATGACATGTAATTTTTTATTATTTAATTAATTGGTATGTGACGCCATTGCTTGTATGTCTCCGCACGTTACGCCGAGTTTGAGTACGAGAACCTTGTGACGATCCAACACCGGGCGATTGAAGAGCGAGGAATGACCCGAATAGGTCAGGTATGTTGTAAAACCTTAAAGTGACCCTAGAATGTCTCTGTCAATCTGGCCGAGGTAGAAAAGTATCAAGAATGTACGGTGGTGGTGACTCTGTTATTCCCTTGAGTTTTCAAGAGAACTTGTTGTGACAATGAAATGCCGCAAAAGAAGAGCGAGCAATCAGGTGGAATAGGTTGTGCATGTTCTAAAAACCTTAAACTGGTCCGAAAAATGTCCGAAAACCGTGCATGCTGTGTGCGTAGGGTTACTGTGAGTCTGTGACCCATATCTGTGTCCGCGGTTCCCTTTAGACCGACGACAAAAATTACTCAGTGTAGTCGGTTTCATATAGGCCGACGACATCGAGTCCGTGGTCTCGATGGGGTGCATGGTCCGACTTCTGTCGGCGCAGATCAGGCGAGCCGACGACACAAGTATCGCAATTAACAAAACGCGCCCGTGGCGCTTAAGTCCCAAGACATCCGCCTCCGGCGCAACATCCGCCCCGACCTCGCCGGCCAGCTACCCTCCTGCCCGCCCCCCTCCGTCCCCTGGCTCCCCTGCTGTCTCCAGCCCTTCCGGCATGGCTCCTCCCTCCCAAGCCGACCACAGCAGGCCCTCCCACCGCTCACCGCCCAGCCTCTCCGACTCCTCAGCACCATTCCTCCTGCCTGCCTCCTCTCCTGCACGGCCGCCACGCTCACGCCCGCCGGCGCCCTCCTCTCTCTCCTAGGCTCCTTGCGCCCTCCTCGGCCGTCTTGGGCTCTCCAGCCCTTCGGCTTCTCCCAATACGCCCAGCCTCCTCCTCAAGGCCGATCAAGGCCTCCGGCCGTCACCGCCTTCGGCAGCCTCTCGCCGAGCCTTCCTTGTTAGACATCATTTACATAAAGCTATGAAAGCATATTAGACCTACCAATTGCAGTGACAATTACACTAAAGATGACTCTTCTTCGGTGTCTCCTCATAAGTTCTTTCCCTGCTGTGCTATTACCGATCTTCTTCCCCAAATGAACAATAGAGTGCGAAATTATGTTAATTTTCTGAGAAAAGACCAACTGAAAATGGCTACTGAACTAAGTTGAGAAAAGTTGTACTTGTTTGTTATTTTCTTCTGCCAAACTGCAATCTGGCTCAGGGAAAGCTTCGGCTATTGTGGAAAATAGAAGTGCTCCAGCAAAAAACTGTAATCCCCAAGCTAAAAAGATAAGAAAAGGTTACAAATGCTTGACAAAACAGCTTGCTTACTCTCACCCAAAGGTTTCCTTTCAAAAAACCAAGTGCATTGACAGCATCATAAGCCAAGTCAAAGAAAGACATGCTCAACATGAGTCCAGTAGCAAAACCCTAAAATAAGAGTTGTCAAAACAATTTATTAAACTGTTGATTTATGCACAAATATACTTTTTTTATTCTTTGAATATGACCCTATGGTCAGCATCAAGTAAATAGTTATAGCATTTCACCTGTAATATCCCGAGCGTTTTGTTGTTTGGGGCACGATTTAGTATAGCCAGCAATGCACCTGATGAATGGTATACAAGTATTATTGGCAAAAGAAGGAGGCAAATGTTGGTATAACATCTTGCATTCAATGTCTGCCTCGTGTATCAACCCAACATTTTTCAAACAAATTACTGTACAACTCCCATTGGTAAACAATATTGCTTTTTGGCTGCAACGACTTACAATAATACCATGCACTAATAAGAAATACCTATAGAAATTTCAGCATATGGTGCCTACACTGTTTGGATTGGATTTTTTAATGGACTAGTTATAGGCTATTACTAGAAGAACGGTAGTATGGAGCGATGGATGGATAAAATTGTGGAAGGCAAATTAATGGCTATTGCTAAATTCGAGGCCTTTGTTGATTTTTGCCTGCATGTCTTGTTTAGGGAGAACAATAATTGTGGGAGGTCGTCCACACCCGAACCACGCCGCCTCAAGCTTTCCCGAGCTCGTCCACACTGGCTCGTCTCGCCTCGACCTCCTAGTCGCCATCTCCGTTAAGGTAATTCGTGAGCCATCTCTTTCTATGATGAATGTAGCCCAATATATATGCAGAATGTAGTCTAAATTTGTGATGGAATGTATGTGCATAATGTTGTGATGCAATGAAATGTATATGCAATGTAGCCGAGCAATCCATGAGAAATGTATATGCTATATGTGGTTGTAATTATATTAAATATTGTCTTTTGTCCTCACGAGTGGATGTCCTAGGTTTAGGGAGGTGCAGCCAAATTTCTAATAATTTCGGTAAGTTACTTGATTGGTACAATTACATAGGATCGCATATGATATTTCATCGTATTACTTAGAACCGTAGCTAACTTGATACTCAACTAGACAACGGATCGTTCTTAAGCTCGCCCTTTACAAAATGCGAGTCAAGCAAGGAATATCCGGGATTATTCTAGTGTGGCTAACAAATCATATATAACCTCGATGAGTGGTATGGTTGTTGTGCATTTTAATTCTCAGAGATTCAAATGGACATGATATGTAATTCTAGTGTTTTCGATTTCCTGGAATCCAAATAGGAACTAAGGCATTTGTGTGGGAAAAAATAAATGATTTAGTGTGTATATATAGTGTATATTGCTTGCAAATCACAACATATAAAAATTTTATTAGAATTGCGTTTGTAATGTCAACCGAGCCAGAGTTAAACCCGTTCGGGGGCGCTGCATATTTTCGTAAGGAGCTCGACGGTGATTCGTTGGGTTCTATTATGAAAAGTGTTGCGCCTCGAGTCAGTCCACGTTTTGGACAATTCACGGATGTGCGCTTGAGTACAAGGGTCGTGACACGAGGGTGTACGGGTTGGGATTCCGCGGTATTTCCTTGTCGCTCTCCTAGTGCATCACATAAGTGGTACGCCGACTGGCTGCTGCACTCGGAGAACAACGGGTTATGTCGCCGAATTCACCCGAGCACCCTCGCGCCACGATCATCAGATTAAGCCCACATCGGGTGGGTAAGCCCTCCTATTTAGCAAGGTTTAAACTGTCTAAATCTGAAATTTGATGCATGCATTGACGTTAGTAGTAAGTTTATCTTTGGATGGAAGATCGGCGTGGATGTACGATGGTTGGATGAAGTCTGGGAGACACACGGACGAGTGGATCGAGAAGGCTAGAGCATTCGTGGATGATGCTTTCAAGATTCCCGACCCTAATGCAATGGTCGTGGTGGTGTCCTTATACACAGCGTGCTCGAACACCGAGAAGAGGACCAAGAAGGATATTAGCCATCACCTATGTAGGCATGGCTTCAAACCAAATTACTTTGTATGGGTAGCTCATGGCGAGAGGAAGCGTCCCCACGGCAGGTGTGGCCCCGTGATTTTGAAGAGGGCTACGACGGTCGATGTTGATAGATTAGACGAGCTCACGGATGATGTGGTTCGGCTTACGATCTCTCCCGAGGAAGAGTCCGAGCCACTTGCCAACAATTCGAGAAGCTCCTTGATTCTCGCCAAGTTGCCGCCGCATGAGCATACCGATGTGATCAGATTTCGCAGTTGTCGCGCCTAATGGCGGTGAAGACCAAGTACAACCTGTCGACCAATTGCTTCAACGACCTTTGCAAACCGCTGGATAGCCTCCTTCCGAGTGGACACAAGATGACTCGACCTTTACGAGTCGAAGAAGCTTCTTCGCGTGTTAGGCATGGCGAGAGGATAGACTATTGCCCAAAGTTCTGCATGCTTTATTGGAAGACCGATTCAATGACCGACTCATCAGAAGCATTGTAATGAGAGTCGGTATGAGGAAGTTAAATGTAAAGAACGTGGAATGAGACAGACGACGCAGTGGCCCGTAAAACATTCCGCTTTTTCCGATCACTAACGCTTGCGGCGCTCAGACATGTCCAAGGCCACGTGAGACACATGAGGTGGCACAAAGAGGGCAAGCGAGAAAGGAGGGCGTGATGATTCATCCGTCGATGCGTAAGCTTGGAGGCACTTTGACCAACAACACCAATTTGCGGCGAGCCTAGGAATGTGCGATAGGCCTCTCGACCGACGGGTTCACGCCATTCAATATGATGGCGCACCCATACTGTGGCCGCCGGTTCGCAATCCCGCATAACCCGCCGCCTCAACTCGCTTGAAAGAAGAGTACATGTTTCTTTCTCGTTATAATACCCGCCTAAGTCTCCGAAAAACTTAGATCTATTCATGCAACCTCCGTAGAAGAGCCGACCGACCTGTGGACTAAAGGAGTCTTGACACATGATAGCTACAAGGGGAAGAACTTTAGGATGCGTCGCGATACCGTGGTCAATACACGATTTTCCGCGATGGCATGTTCTCGGTGGAGCACGATGGAAAGTTGTCATGCCCTATATGCTCACAGAATAATCGATGCTTTCACATCAAAAATGGGGTAAGTCCGTTGGTTCGACCGTCACCGTTGTTTCGGAGCCAAGCACCCATTTAGGAATCAAAAAGGCATTTCGCAAAGGCAAGATCTGGAAGAAGGGCCACCAACGCTTTCAAGTCCGTGATATCATCGATCGGCATTACGATCTAGCGGATATCGTATGTGAAAGACTATGGTGAGGAGCACCATTGACTCATAAGTGCAAAGATCTACAACCTTCTTTATGCAAAAGACCGGTTACCTCACAACATCGACGTGATGCACCAAGAGAAAAATATGTGCGAGTCGTCGTGAACACAAATTGGGACATCCTACGATGACTAAAGATAACAAGAAAGCACGCCCGATCAAGGCTCCGATATGTGATCGCCGGACATGAACCTCGGCGAGAATGGGAGGAAACCTAGGGCAAAATTCGCCTTACACGTGGCAAATAAAACAGATTCTTGATTAGATTAAGGAAAAGGTTAAATTCCCAGATGGTTATGCGCGAACCTTCGACATGCCGTTAGTATAGAGCAATGCAAGTTAAATGGGATGAATGCCCACGACTACAAAGTTTTCATAGAGCGCCTGCTTCACCGTGGCGTGGATATGTTGACGATGATATATGGATCACATTGGCGAGCTTAGCTTCTTCTATCGAGAGCTCAGGCAAAAGAGATATCCGCATCGAGGATGGAGGAATTGGAGAAGGACATTGTCGTGCTTGTGACAAAGCTCGAGAAGATTTATGTCCTCGGTTTTTCAATTGCATGCAACATCTAATCGTTCATCCGCCATATGAAGCAAAAGTTGGAGGGCCTAGCAGCTTTAGGTGGATGTATGCCAGTGGAGCGATGATGAAAAGTCTTAGAGCGAAGGTGAAGAACAAAGCACGAGTCGAAGGCGAGATTGCCAAGCTTGGCTGATTCAGAGATCGCCTACTTCACTGGACAAATACTTTATGACAAAAAAACAAGATCCATGTGCCACAACCAAGGTATAAGAAGGCACGCCGCAGAAGTACTTCCAACTTGAGGTGTTCCATGACCAAGCCGGATGCAATGTCGGCAAAAGCACCACACGTGACTTGGATGCAAATGAAAAGGATTTGATTCAGCTTGTAATGCGGTACGCGACAACATGGATGAAATGAAGGTGTACATCGAGTAAGTCAATAAATGTCTGAAATAAGTCATAAATACGCATTTATGAAATAAATGTCTGAAATAAATATTAAATATTGTAGTCAATTTATTCAAGAAGAGTGGAAGGATCAGTGAACCTTCGCAAACAAATTGACAATCTGAAACTACGAGGTCGTGGACAAGGCCGCCCAAACTTTCTAACCTGGTTTCATTACCACGTAACCTTCTTCCTCTTATACAAGTTCACTTAATTTACAAATGTGTGGCATTTATTCCTTAATAAATTTTGCCTCGAATGCTTGTGCAAGGTCAAAGACATTGCAATAGGCACAACGATCTCCGACAAATGTCACGTGGATGCACCAGAGAATTAAGGTCCATGGATGCTATGATTGCTATGGATATCGATTTCGATCCGGTTACCGAGTCACCGCCCCAATGCAACTACGGTGAACAATGGTGTCGTGAGTTATGTCACCGATGAATCTGTGGTCCGATATAGAGTACTATGGGATCATCGAGGATATTGTAGAAATTTCAGATGAAGGCAACAAAGATCTCTCGCCAGGTTTTTCGCTGCGTATGGTTCCATCCAACTAGTGGGTGCGGCGACTCCAAAACTAGGACTAGTGGAGATCAATCATAAGAAGTCAGATCAAAAGCCCGACGTGTTCATTCTCGCCTCAACAAGTCGAGTTGGTGTTCTATCTCGCCATACGCCACCCGAATTACAAAAGTTGGTGGATTGTACATAAATGTCTTCCACCCGTAGATTGCCCGATCTCACGGAAGACGACTACGATATTCACCCAGACGTGGAGGTATTCCAAGAACAAGAGTTACCAGGAGAGTCAGACGTCGATATTGGTGATGGGCTAGATAATATTTTGGGATCGGTATACCCATCTCATGTAGAAGGAGAAGAAGAGGAGGAAAGGGTAGAGGCAGATTTAAGAGGAAGAGGAAGAGGAAGAGGAAGAGGAAGCCAAGATTTTAAGCTATTTAATTTTATAGGTTTAATTTTATATACTTTATGTCATTTAATTTTATATACATTTATATTTTATTCATTTCAATTAATATCAATGTACTTTATGTCATTTAATTTAATTTGTGCAGATGGCGGAGGTGCGAAGAAGTTGGCTTCAAAATTGAAGGTCTTGGAAGGGGGCATGAGGAGGCAGCCAGGCAGCCACCCCAAGACGACGCTTCCTGAGGAGGAGGAGGAGGAGGTGGCTACCACCGACTCCTGTGAGGAGGAGGAGGAGGAGGTGGACGCACGATGAGGATCGCTGGGGTTCTTGGCATCGTGCACTTGAGGAGGGGGACGAGGACGGGACGAGGACTGGAGTCCATGGGAGCCTGCTGGTACCGAGTCGGGGTGCCTCCGCCGAGCTCAAGGATCCAAGAAGAGTCTGGGCGGAATAAATTGCCAAAGCCCCCAGATCCAGCCGAGACAGATATCGATGTTGTTTTAGCGGCAAGGTATGTGCTACAAATTTTCGATGTCTTTTATTGCTAACCACAAACTTGCTAACTACTTGTTATGAATTCTTCATGTAGTGGCTTGGTTTGCCTCAACAAGGGTAAGCAGAGCCGGCCACTTGCTAGGGGTGATCTTGAAGCGCTCTACCCCAAGTAGTGGGCGAGGGTGGTGCTCGACGCCGGTGACTAGATGGAGCGACTACTCGCCGTGGAGGACGACCGTGGAGGCACTGTCATGATCATTGCATAACCGAAGTTCGGTAAGTTGTTATTTCTATTAATGTTTTCGTGTTTATAGCTTTACGTGTTTGTTTCGCTTCAGCAGGTATCGGCTTGGCCCTCGACGCATCCCAGATCGACTATCATGCTTGTCGCCATGTGCTCGACACAATGGCGGCAAAGACGGCCGTGGACGCCATCGTTATGCCGCACGGACGCGTGATGAAGCACTACAAGAGCACGGATGAAGATCTCGAGGGCACATGCCTTGCGCCAGACTCGAGGCGAAGAGTACTCGCCTTGGCGTCCGGACCGATGGACAAGTGTCCACACGCCGAGGGATCTTTGCAAGATGTGGGCATCGGCGAGTGGATCGAGAGGTCCAAGAGGAACAGGGGAATCGAGAAGCCAACCCCGAGATCTGTGTAACCTACCTAGGTGGACGAGGCATGGGTCACGTCGCGCGCAATATCGTAAGTATACTAAGTACAACTAGCATTCTTGTCAATTCGCTTTTTCATTTCACATTTGAAATTGAACCGCAGAGTCGAGACGGACTTGAGCCCGACGAGTTCACTGTGGACGCAGCACACACGCCCGCGTCCGACCTAACTGACGCGAACCACCGATGCACCCGTTGCCCGAGAGGATTGTAAGTGACTTTCTTTTTCGCTACTCTCAAAATTGCAAATCGTGGTCGAGCTAATCCACTTCATATCTTATTTGTTTCGCAGATACATACAAAGGCATCCATGAAGGAGAAGTACGGTGCCGATCAGACCCCTTGACCATTCCGGCCGACCCTCCGGTCATCTACGACCCGCCCGTGGGAGGAGTCACGCAGTTCGGCTTCATGGACTCGGTGGTGGCGCCCGAATCGTACAGGGGCCAAGTCAGGACACGTCGACAGCAGGCCGCCTCTTCCGCCAGTGCACAGCTAGAAGCCCAGGCGAAGATGATCGCAGAGTTGCAGCAGCAGATGCAGGCGGATGAGCAGCGGAGGCAGGCGGAGCGAGAGGAGGATAGGAGGCAGATGAGGCCCTCCAGAGTCGAACCTCTCGATGTACAACTATTTCCGTAATTAAGATTGTATACGTAGCTACGTTGTACTTACACGCTTCAGATGCTAACATATCATATCCACAACAGTGGGCGGGACCTCCGCCACCGCAGATGCCACCTCCGCCGCTTCACGCAGACACCGACGCCGACGGGGTAATGCATTTTGTTCCGCCGCTAACTATTCATACAAGTACACAAATGCACAAGAGTTTTGAAAATTGTGGTTTCTCTATTCTTGTAGGTGTCCACCTCACCATACCGCTTCTGCGATTTAATGTTCCGCAGGAGGTGATTCCAGGGCACTAGATCGGCCGCAGATCAATTCGCCGACGCTGTGTTTGTCGATCCGCTTGTCGGGTTCACAGACTTAGTTAGTTATTGCTTTTGGCCGGTTCATAGACCATTGATTGTGAATGTGATGTACACTTTTGGTTTGTGAGCTGAATTTGTGAATTATTAATGCATTTTGCTATATGTGCTATATGTGCTTGGTTGGCTATCCTAATTTGCTTTATGTTGTTATCATATCAACTCGTTGTCTTTTGTCCACGAGTGGATGTCCTAGTTTTAGGGAAGTGCCGCCAAATTTTTACTCTTTAAGTGCATTACAATCTTTTAATAAATGGAAATTGCTTTAGGTTGAGTGAAATATGGTGTTGATCATAGTCTTTTAACTTTGAGCAAAACACATTGGAAATAGTTAGTGAAGAAGTTTTATCCAAAATAAGAACAATTGCTCGAAAGGAGGGAAAGTTTGGTTGTAAGTACTTACATACTTTTGTTTTCTTTCAATATGTATGCCTAGTTATTATTATGCTTTATTTTGTCAAGAAAAGGAGTTATTATTATACTTTATTGACATATTGAGAGAGTTTTAAGTTGTTTTATTTTGTTTCGCAGTACAAAATGTCGAATCGAGAAACTAAAATACCCCCATATCCACTAAGTAATCGTGGAGCTTGAAACTTGCTTCTAGGTACATCGTAATGAGTTTAGAGCACACTATGAAGGTATTAAAAATATTTTTTTAGAGTTTTATTTTTCCCATATGTTTTGCTAGCTAATTATGGCATAGCTCGGTGTCCCGATGTTTTGTTTGTCGGTTTCTTGTGATGTCCATACCGTGGTCAAGAACTCAGATCAAGTGGATTCATTAATTATCCCGTGACGTAAACCGATAATTTCTCTCCAAACACCGACCTACATGTCAGCTTTTGAAATTTACTAGTGTGGCTTGTCCATGTTCTTATTTCTTGTCTCGATGATTCATAGTCTTTAACTTTGAGCAAAACACATTGGAAACAAACTAGTGAAATTATATTGTCATTGTTCGGGCAATATATTTGTGAATGTGTCAATGGAAACTTTGATCATTTGTGAATTGTATTGGTGAATGTGAATGTGTGAAATTATATGTTGTCATTGTTACGGGCAATTGGGGATATAAAACTGCTGGGAATGGGGGTCTTTTGCGTGTTAAAATTGGATTTTTTAAAATTCCCAGATTTTTTTATTTTTACAACTGTGTCCTCGGCCCCGCACGGTCGACGACACAAACTTGCATTAGGCCTAATCCGAAAGTCGGGTCTGTGTCCTCGGCCCCAGATAAAAGCCGACGACACATGATGTGACATCTGTATCGGCTGCTCTAATGAAGCCGACGACAAAGACAGCTTCTGGCCCCAAACCCAGTAGGATCTGTGTCTTCGGCCCCCGATAAAGCCGACGACACAAATGTGATATCTGTATCGGCTGCTCTAATGAAGCCGACGACAAAGACGACCGCCTGAACCCGAGAGGGATCTGTGTCCTCGGTCCGAGGTAAAGCCGACGACACACCTTCATATTCAGATTTCAGCGGTGAGGTTACCGACGACAAACGTCTGGTGTCGGTAGCCGCCCCGATGGTATCTGTCGTCGGGGTTTGTTCTAGCCGACGACATAGGTTGCTTGTGTCGCCGACTTTGTGTCAGGGGGACTTGTGTCGTTGGCGGTCGACGACACAACCCCCTGGTCGGCGGTTTTGGCATCCGTGTCGCTCGGTAAAAGCCGAGGACACTGACCAAGATCCCTGTAGTGAATGTCATACACTTTTTTCTAGCCTCTGTCTTTTTCAATTTGAACACAACCCAATCATCACTAACAAATAGATATCTCAACACATTTTTGTGCTTGTGCAAACACGGTAAAGTAAGAAATGCTGTGGCAAACCGAGTAGCTACGGGTCTGACAAGGTCCATCCCACCTGTCTTCTCCCTCATTGCACTAAGAAGCCTCCCATGACTGTAAATGGATGTGGTGAGATAGCAGGCACGCACAATAGGCTTCTTAAATTCCTTCAACCTTCCTATGTCTTCCAACATTAGGTCCAAGCACTGTCCAGCGTAAGGGGTCTAGAATAGTGTAGGAATCCTCTCCAATAGAAGCTTGCCCGCTACCTTATAGTTAGCACCATTATCAGTGACAACTTGAATAACTTTATCTTTTTAGATATTCTCAATTTTCTTCTCTAGCAAGTCAGCAAGCATCATTTCATCATGTGCTTCACTTGATGCATCAACAGACTCCAAGAAAAATGTCCCCTCCAAACTGTTGATAATGAAGTTAATCAAGTGGCGTCCCCTCCTAGCCATCCATCCTCGTGATTTACCCTTGAATTATCCATCTCCTTAACAAACTCCTCAAGCAATGGCTCCCTAAGCTCATAGTAACTAGAAGGCTTGTACCCGGAACCATACTACGCAATGGCCTAGATAACAATATCAAACTGCCTTGAGTTTGCGGCCTAGAAGAACTTGGCTATCACTAGGTTGATAGCATGCCTTTCTTCCTTGATCCTCATACGAGACCTAATGCTAGTTTGAGCAGCCCCTTAGCATATCTTTGCTCTTCAACCTCTACAGGTATTGGTCGGAGTAGTTACTAATGGACATAGTCTCATTTGCCTTCTTTGGTGGTTGAAACTTGAAATAAAGAGCATATTGCTTTCTTTTGGTAGCTATCCTAGAATTTGGCTGCACAATAGAGGCTTGGGACTCCTTGCTGGTTGCTATTACACTCATGTCTTCGTCTTCTCCTCCATCATCTTGGAAGAGTGATCTGACCCTCTTGTTCTCCAACAATGCTTCTGTATCTCTTTCATGATTGCTATTATAGTCTTGGTATATTTTTAGACATCTCCAAACCCACTCACAAGCAGTGTTCAAGAGTTCACTCGGCGGATTCATGGTGGTTAGGCACTGCCAAATGCCAAGGCCGTATTTGCGGCGCAATTACGGGTCTCGGCGTTTTAATTCTCGGCGGCCGAGAATTAATATAATTCATATATATTATTGATTTTATTATGAATAAACATTTTTAGTTTTCTTTTCTAGTTATTTACAAATTGCAAGACATCAAATATTAAAGTAGAATATTAAACTAAAATACTTGAACACATGCTACTCAATTAATCAAGTAATAAATTAAGTAGTAAGTACTATGTTAGTGACTTAGTATACCTTATTTTGAGGGCGATGACGTAAATCTTTCAATCATAGTCATCAGGTCATGTAAACAATAAATCAAAATGGTCTCTCTCATAGTTTTGTGCTAGCCGCCACGCCCGCCAAGGTTCGCATTTTTGACCGCCAACATTCGCAACAGTGGTTGAATTCATTATGCTTATAGTCATGTAATCGCAATATCAGCAATTTCGCCAAATCTTGAAATTTTGAACACTGCTCACAAGATACCTGTTTAACCTTTTGATTCCTCTTTTTACCTTTGTGTCACAAAGGGATCATTGGATCAAATCTTGGTTGCCAATAACTGGCCAAAAGCCATACTTCCATCCTGGATCATTAGACTTTGCTTTCCATTTTGGATCACACAAGGCCTCGGAAGTTGCATTACTTGCAGTTGCCATTTTGGTGATGCTTCACTATTTATGCAATAAAGAAAGCATAAATAAGCATGTTGTCAATTGTACAATACTACTACTAGTCTACTACACTACTACTAGTAGTAGTCCATGATAGTACTACTATTGCTACTTCTACTAGTCTCTCCTCCCAAATCTCCTCTCCCTCATCGCCTCTAAGCCTTTCCCTCCCAGATCGCCTCTTCTCCACTGCTGCATTCCCCTACCGCCACCACTTTGCCTTCCCCCATTAACGCCTCTTCCTCTCCTAGGCTCCCCCACCGCCGTTGTGCCTTGTGGAGGCGTCGCCTGCCTCTTCCTCTCCCCCATCGCCTTCCCCGTTCCTCCTCCCCCATCCCCTTTTTAGCTTCCCCTTATGTCGATGGCACAAGAGTAGAGCAGACACAACAGAGTAGAGGAGAGGGTGGGGAGAAGAAGAGAGGGGAGGCGAGGGGGGAGAAGGGGAGAGGAGGAAGGGGATATTTGGGCAATAGAGCAGATAAGGACAGGTGGGTGGCGGCGCTATGGCACCCTCTCTCCAGATTTGGCTCCAAGGCTCTCTTGATCTCACTACTCTCTAGGTAAGTATCTATTTTACCCAGCCTAGTCCCCAACTCCCACGACGCTTTTAACAACCATGCACATACTTGCGTTTGGCCTGCCCAACGACCATGCCACACCCCTTGTTTGAGCTCTTTGGATTTGTCTCTTCTAGGGATGAAAACAAGTCGGATATCTCCCGTCCGATCCGGAACCTGATCCAGTTGGGATTGGATCCAAGACCAGATTTTACTATCTGGTCGGATCTGGGACCGGATCCGGATTCGGGATCGGATCTGGAGCATCCAATATATGGTAAATACAGGATATAATCCGGATATTCGGATTTTTTCTATTCAGATATCGGATCGGATATTTGGATTTTTCCTATTCAGATATTAGCAAGGCTTAACCCATTTTCATCATATTTTTTTCTATATCAACCCATTTATATTAACAATTAGTTGGTTCTATTAATCCTCAAGTTGCATATTCTTTTTCCGACGTTTGTTGAGTTTGATTGATATATAATTTGTTAGTTAAGTATTTGTATGGTTTTAATTCAATATATATTACTCTATATATGCGTGCATTATCTGTATATCTTTATCCATTTCTGACCCGAATCTGTCATACATCTGTCTCATATCCATATCCCGAATAACCCGAATCCGTATCCGTATCCGGTTTCGAATCCAAAAAAAATATAGGTTAGAATACAAAAAGAGTAATATCCGCCTATATTTGACCCGTTTTCATTCTCTTCCCTACTCTTCTCCGGTGTCCTCTCCTCTCCCCGACTCCCTAGTCCCTTCCATAGCTCCGGCCTCACATCCCCTCGCCCTCGTCACCGAATTCTTTTGGGCTTCTCCTCGCTGCAAGGTCCCAACAGTGGAGCTGCTCTTTTCTTGGCATTTTCCGTGGTGCTCTCATCGAATTTCTCGGGTTCTCCCCTCGGGGATGGGTTCTTGTCTGGGGGCGCCCCCAACACAGCCATGCAAGATGAGGTGAATGATGCTTCTTGTATGGTGTTTCTTTGCTGTTAGTTGTTGCTAGTGTTTCTTCGATAAATCTGGCTGGAGGTGCCCTGTCCCAGCCCAGCCCTCAGCTCCTCGCGCCAGAGCTGCCAGCCTGCCACCCTCGGCTCCTCAAAAAAAAAAAAAAAAAAAAAAAAAAAAAAAAAGATTCGCCCATGGACACAGGTTTGTACTACTCAAGGCAAGCAATTACAAAATAAACTAACTCCTCGTTTAATTTCTACTAATCCAGCTTTCCAAAGCATCAACCATCTTAGAGGAAATTCTGAATTTCCCAACAACTCCAAATCGATTAACGGTAACCTCTTCCACCTGAACTTGTCGGGAGAAATTTTCTCAAAACTGCACTTATTTCTTTGAATCCATAAGTTCCAGGAGCCTAAAGTATTAAGTTTCTTCACAAATATTTGTGTAGATCCAGCTCGTGACTTAGCTACAGACAACATGTCCATTGCCACGAAGATTGAGCCTGGCAACTTGGCTGGTTGCCCTGTCGCAATGGACTTCCCTCCACCTGCAAACATCTTCGTCTTGCCACATAGAAAATCGGTTATTTCGAACCCCAAGGGTCGCCTTGGAGTGGATCTCCATGCCCGAATGGAGGAAGTGGACAGTGCTTGTGAGAACCAAAGGCACAGGATCACCAAAGCTCCGTGGATGAGGAAGCCGAGCTGAGCCACTGTTTGAC
The DNA here is from genome assembly GCA_036346375.1 of Guadua angustifolia. Classification (NCBI taxonomy): domain Eukaryota; kingdom Viridiplantae; phylum Streptophyta; class Magnoliopsida; order Poales; family Poaceae; genus Guadua; species Guadua angustifolia. The sequence continues at coordinate 56,555,785 of CM070502.1, read as the reverse complement.
AAGATTTCTTCTTTTGTGTCATATTTCACGGGGTTTGTATCTTCCATGTATCTCTTTGACAATTCAGTGGCAACAGTCAAAGTCTTCGTTGCGTGGTCATCTCCCTTAGGGAAGTTAGTTCAGTCATTCTTCGACGAGATTTCTTTCTTTTGGGTCAAAGTTTATGTTGCCTCCAACCGCGTGATGTGCTATTGACTTAGACTTGACTAATGGACAAATTAATAAAAAACAAAAGAGTCCAAATCATTCTTATACTTGTCATGCATTAAAACAATTAATTGGATAATTCATCTTTAACATAATGTTGCTGAAGTGTCTACCCTTCGCTTCTAGTTGGAATCCACATTGCAGTAATCTACAAAAACAGGACAAAAATTGTGAGATAAATACCAAAGAATAACTATGGTACAAACAGCTGTCTTTTGTTTACTCTCATTAATTGCCCAACCACCCCAAAGTCAGGTCACCTCGGATCAGCCCAATCTATTTTACGAAAACAAAACTATTATGGGACCTTTCCCAGCTACAGCCTAGAGAAGCTCAGATTGGATAGAAGAATAGAATTTTTACTAAGATGCATAATTTGACAGCTAGTTAATGCACAATGACAAAAATAGGCAACAGGTGACCCAAAATCTCCACACATAACAAGCAACCACTAAGTACTTGTTAGATGCAATTATATAAGATAAAATGGAGTAGATGTAGATTATTCATCACAGTTTAACCCAAGAATAAACGTTGTTACTACACTAATTCATCTTCAACGTATGTCAATCAGATGTACACAAAAATGGTAGCAATATTTGCCTCCATTTATGTACGATCAATGTTATATAGGCAATTAGTCCTTGAGAAGTGGGAACCCTGGCCCAGTAAAAAATATACAAGCAAAATTTTTTCCTTGTAAGTTCTGAGTACAAAAACTTTGTTACTCTTTTTATGCTCTGCAAGTAAATCAAAAGGGGAATATTAGTCCACCTAGCATCTTGTTTCAAATATAGTTTTTGTAGGACTTAACCCACAGTGTGCTACTCCTGCAAGAGCAATCAAATAGAGATGGGAATGAGCTACTTATGAAAAGTTGTGCAGTCAATGTACATGGACTCGTGGAATTAGAATTGCAGAACAACCTTGGCAATGACACTAACAAATATCGAGTACGCACTCTAACCGTTCTTTTCAAATGAATTAACAAAAATGCATTCTAACGAGGAATTTTTTTTTGAAAATGTCATGCCGCGTGAACCTCGTAATGTTGATCATACCATTGAACACAGCATAAAACAGAGATTATGCCACTCATTTCGAAATTCTCTTTTCAAAATCCCAACCTGAAAAGATCAAAGAGCATAAATCAGGTTCAAATGTACTATGTTTAGCCCTTTTCTGGAACTAAAAATGTACGGCAAAATGCCAGTCCACCGTTTTGTCCTCCTGGTCATTTCATCGAGCACCTTACAGGCAGAGTTGTCAGGATTTAGAAGAGTTGAATCCGAATCAAGGCAGGAAGGTTTTATTTCAGTAATCGAACGGTTGGAAGTGGAAGATACCCTTTCGTAAGTGAAATCGTGTGGTCGGAAGACAATATGAAGATCCAAGGGCTCTCAAGTGAAGATGAAGTTCCCTGCTCAATCTAAAGGCCGAGATTGGAAGTAGTAATTACCATAGCAAGAATTAGTAGTCATTTATCGCTTTACAACTAGTTTTGTCGCCAGGTTAAAAGGTTGTTGAGCTCGTATTAAAGGAGAGGAGTTTGTTATGAGGGATATCTCATTGGAGAGAAAAACTTAAGTCGCAAGTTCATATTCCTGTTTTATCTATCTATATTCTAGATTTCTCTTGAGTTGCTATGTTCTCTCGTTGTTTGTTCCTTGTTGTTTTCTTGATTTTTGATTCGTATGTGTTTGATTATCGGGGGCTTGACATTTGGTATCAAAGCAGGGTGATTCTCGGCCAAATTGGTGGAGATTTGGGAGTAAGAAGTCTATCTGGTGGTTGATTCAATAGTTTGGTTTGGAAGGATTTCTATCTCTTCCTATAAAATTCCAAAATCTATTGATTGATCAGTCACTCGAAGCAAAAAGGGGTGATGCTGAAGGGAGTAAAGATTCCTGAAGAAGAAATCCGACCAATGTGGGAACAAGAAATGGAGGTGATGAAGGCTGATTTGGTTTGAATGCAACAGCAGATGGGAGAGAATTATGTGGTTGTTCAGGAACAAATTGATAAAGTCCAGAGACAGTTGCAAGACAACTCAGTTAAGGTGGATCAAATGATGGAGATGATTAAGTCATTCACAGAAAGGTCGGTACAAGCAGAGGTGAATAGTAATTGGGCTCAATGTGACAGTGATAAGAATCTGTCAATGGCATCTAGATCAAGAAAGACTACACCAGGAAGTGGTCAATCATTGAACCGGAACTCCTCTGCAAATGCTATGGTGAGTGAAATACCCCCTATACCATTCAATTTACCACCAGTGGTGAACAATATTCCTGTAGTAGCTTCGAGGTACATTGATGGAGTTGAAGCTATGGTTGGAAGAACATTTGGTTACAGTGTTTATCCCCCTACTATGTCTTATGGAGCTTTTGCACCGCAATACATTGCGTCGAATCCACCTTATGTTCCTATACATAGGCCACCTTTCAATGCCTTACAGCAACATGTAGGTCATGCAACCAATGCTAGACCTGGTCAAGAAATTCATTGGGAGCCTCCTCTGCCTCGAGTTACAGAGTGGCCAGTGGTCAATACTGTTGACAGGGTTAAGTATACCAGCAATTATAGCAAAGGACCAAAGATAGAATTTCCAAAGTTTAATGGAAGTAACCTGGAAGCTTGGATAAGGAAAGCCGAAAAGTGTTTTGAATTGGGAAGAACTCCTGAGGAACAAAAAGTGATGATTGCTGAAGTATATTTGACAGGGAGAGCTGACCAATGGTTAGTAGTAATCAGATCGACACAAGTGATTTGAGCTGGCCTCAATTTTGTGACATGATTTGTATGAGATTTGCTGCTGAAACCCGGGTGGAGATAGCTGAAAATTTTAGAGGATTGTCTCAAACAGGAACAATGGAGAGTTACATTGATGCCTTTGAACAGATGATGAGTCTTGTGAAGAGAAATACTCCAACACCGACAGAAGAATATTTCCTGGATTACTTTGTGTCAGGCTTGAAGAATTATATTAAGATTCCTCTGAAATCCTTAAATCCAAGAAGTTTGGTAGAAGCCTATGCGCATGCAAGGAACTACGAAGGCAGTGTGAATTACAAGAAATTGGTCATAGTAAGTACTGGTAGCTACTCCAAGTCTCAGCAGTTTGGAAATTCATTTCTGTTTCAAAAGGGAAATATAATAGCAAATAAGGAGGGAAATGAGAAAGGAAATGAAGCTAACAACAACAACAAGTGGGCTAGCGAAAGATGTTTTAAGTGTCAAGAGCCGTGGGTTCCAGGACACGGGAAGGTGTGCAAGTTTCAAAAACAAATTGACTTAGTTACAATGGAAGATGTAGAAGAGGAGAATGAAGCTGAGTATAAAACCCCTCCAGGCAGCCCTATGCACCAGCCACAAGTGGAAGATATCAATCAATTATCAATACATGCCCTGACAGGTACAAGCTCAAGAGCAACTACTTTTACCTTGAGGGTGCAAGTGGGGAAAATCAAGCTATTGCTCGTGACGTGAAGCTCAAAGAACCTTTATAACTCCTGCACTAGCTTTAAAGGTTCAATGTGAAATTCGAAGTAGTCCAACCATACAGGTTGCAGTAGCAGATGGAAAAAGAATGGAATGCAATACTATTTGTATGGGCTGTCATTATAACATTCAAGGGGAATCTTTTCTTTTAGATCTAAGAGTGTTGGCTCTCAAGGGGTATGACATCATATTAGGAGCAGATTGGATCTTCCAACATAGTCCAATCTGTATGAACTTGAAAACCAGAGAACTTTGTATAAATAAGGATGGATGCAAACAAGTGACATTTAAAGATGAGACTGCTCCTAAGGAAGGTTGTGTCATTAATGAACTCAAACTTATGAAGCTAATGGATAAGGGAGTAGTGGGAGCAGTGATTTATGCGAAGAAGATCCTCAGTGACAAGGAAAGCTCATAGATAGAGTGCGTGGAAATTAAGGAGATCTTAGATCAATACTCTAATGTATTCTTTGAATCGTTGGAGTTACCTCCAGTCAGAGAGTGTGACTATGCTATATCATTGGTTCCAGAGGCTAAGTCGGTGAATGTGAGACCTTACCGACTTCCACACTACAAGAAGAATGCAATGGAAGATTTGATAGAGAGCTTGCTTCAGTCACAGGTAATTAGACCCAGTGTTAGCCCATTTTCCTCACCTGCTATTTTAGTTAAGAAGAAGGATGGTTCATGGAGATTGTGCATGGATTATAGGCAATTGAATTCTCAAACAATTAAGAACAAATACCCAATACCTGTGATTGAAGATTTGTTGGATGAGTTACATGGGGCCAAATATTTCTCCAAGATCGATTTAAGGTCTGGTTATCATTAGATTAGAATGAAGCCTGAAGACATTTATAAAATAGCCTTTAGTACCCATCTCGGTCATTACGAGTATGTGGTCATGCCTTTTGGTCTCACGAATGCTCCAGCTACTTTTCAAGCTTTGATGAACAAGTTATTGGCTAAATTTCTGAGGAAAAATGTGTTGGTATTCTTTGATGATATTTTGATTTATAGCCACAGTTTGGAAGAACATTTAACACACCTTCAGCAGGTATTGGCAGTCCTGAGAAGAAACAAATTGTTTGCAAAAAGAAGTAAGTGCGTTTTTGGAAGACTACAGGTGGAATACTTAGGTCATATTATCAATGGTGAAGGGGTTGCCACTAGTCTAGAAAAGATCGTGGCAGTACAAGAATGGCCAGTCCCTAAAAATGTGACTCAATTAAGGGGATTTTTGGGACTAGCTGGTTATTATAGAAGATTCATTAAAGGATTTGGAGCAATTTGCAGGCCATTATTCAATGCCCTTAAGAAAGATGCTTTCCAATGGGGCGAAGAACAGTTACAATCCTTCACTGATATTAAGAAAGCCCTTGTTAATGCACCAGTGTTAGCTCTTCCCAATTTTTCTCAACCTTTTGTGTTGGAAACCGATGCTAGTGGCAATGGATTAGGAGCAGTTTTGATGCAAGGTGGTAGGCCAATTTCGTATATGAGTAAGGCAATAGGAACAAAAGTTGCCGCAATGTCAATCTATGACAAAGAAACATTGGCTATATTAGAAGCTTTGAAAAGGTGGAAGCATTACCTTGGAGGGTCAGCTTTGATCATAAGAACAGATCAACAGAGCCTTCGGTTTCTAACAGACCAGAAATTAATTGATGGTCTTCAGCACAAGCTTTTAATCAAGCTTTTGGGTTTCAATTATAAGATAGAATACAAGAAAGGGAAAGAGAACAAGGCAGCTAATGCACTATCTAGAATGCCGCAAATTGAAGAAAATATGGCAATATCTGCATAATTCGAGTGGGTAAATGAGGTGATACAAAGTTACCAAGAAGATGATGAATAGAAGGAAATAGAGGCTAAACTCAGAATTGAAGCTTTAAGTGTGCCACAAAATTCTTTGAAGAATGGAGTCTTAAGGTATAAGGGAAGGATTTGTGTAGGAACTGGCACAAATCTGCGGCAACAACTAATAGACTCTTTTCACAATTCTGCGTTGGGTGGACACTCAGGCGAATGGGCTACTTATCAGAGAATGAAAATGCTATTTCATTGGTCGGGTATGAAGACCATGGTTTCTGAATTTGTGAAAACTTGTGCAGTATGTCAAAGAAGTAAGTCTGAAAATGTAGCTTATCCGGGGCTGTTGCAACCATTGCTAGTTCCAAATATGGCCTGGACTCAAATCACAATGGATTTTGTGGAAGGCTTGCCTAAATCCGAAGGGAAGGATGTGGTGATGATGGTTGTTGACAGGTTCACTAAATATGCACATTTTATTTCTTTGAGCCATCCTTATACAGTCCAAGAGGTTGCTAGACTCTTTCTAGACAATGTGTACAAGCTACATGGGCTTCCAATGGTCATTGTGTCAGACCGTGACAGAATATTTGCAAGCTCTTTATGGAAGGAATTCTTCAAGGCCCTAGGGGTTAAGATCCGGTTTAGCAGTGCTTACCACCCACAAACCGATTGTCAATCAGAGATAGTTAATCAATGTCTTGAAAATTACCTGAGAAGCATGGTATTTGCAAAACCTAAGAAGTGGCACACCTTATTAACCCAGGCCGAATAGTGGTACAATACCACTTTCCATATTACTTTGAAGATGACACCATTGCAGGCTCTTTATGGTATGAAACCACCTATGATTACTGAAAATATATTGTTTGAACCGGCTAATGGGGAAGCAAGAGAGAAAATTCAGGATTGGAGGTCAATGACTGAAGCTATCAAAGTGAACCTTGAAAAAGCCAACGCAAGAATGAAGTTCTTTGCAGATAAACAAAGGTCTGAGAGGGAATTTGCCATTGGAGACATGGTTTATTTGAAAGTTCAACCATATCGGCACAATGCTCTTGGTCTGCACAAGAATTTGAAGCTACATTCTAAGTTTTATGGGCCTTTCCGAGTAATTGACAAAATTGGGAAGGTAGCTTACAAGTTACTGCTACCAGAAGGATGCAAAATACATCCTATTTTTCATGTTAGCCAGTTGAAGAAGCACTTGGGATCAAAAGTCATACCAGACAGTAACTTGCCATTGGTGGATATGGAAGGTAATATATTAACAGAGCCGGTTGCAATACTCGAGCGGAGAATCATACCAATAAACAATGAACCTGTGATCCAGTGGAAGATCCAGTGGGCTAATCTGTCGCCAGAGGCTGCTACATGGGAGGATGCTGATTTCATTTCAAGAATTTTTCCGCAGTTCACTCCTTAAGGACAAGGAACTCGAAGGGGGGGGGGGGGGTATTGTCAGGATTTAGAAGAGTTGAATCCGAATCAAGGCAGAAAGATTTTATTTCAGTAATCGAACGGTTGGAAGTGGAAGATACCCTTTCGGGTAAGTGAAATCGTGTGGTTAGAAGACGATACGAAGATCCAAGGGCTCTCAAGTGAAGATGAAGTTCCCTGTTCAATCTAAAGGCTGAGATTGGAAGTAGTAATTACCATAGCAGTAATTAATAGTTATTTACTGTTTTACAACTAGTTTTGTCGCTTGTGGTTAAAAGGTTGTTGAGCTCTGGTATTAAAGGAGAGGAGTTTGTTATGAGGGATATCTGCTGGAGAGAAAAACTTAAGTCGCAAGTTCATATTCCTGTTTTATCGATCTATATTCCAGATTTCTCTTGAGTTGCTATGTTCTCTGTTGTTTGTTCCTTGTTGTTTTCTTGATTTTTGATTCAGAAGGTAAGCGGTAAGCCGGATCATCAGGGGGCTTGACAGGTGTTCCGTGTGCTCGTTGGCCGTGGCGGCACGCTGCTCGAGTTGGAGGAGGTGCTCGGCAGCCAGAGAGCGCACCTTCTTCAACGCGGCCATGGTATCTGCGCGCTCCTACTCGACGCCCGGCCCGGGAGCTCGCGCCGGGGCCACCCACCCCGACCGGCCGCACCAGAAAGGACTAGCTCACGCTGCCGTCCAGGAGCTCGAGCCGTGGCCACCCCATCTCATTACCCCGCGTCGCTGCCGGCGCCGCGCGTCGCCGAAGGGCGGGTCCAGACCGCGGCGGCGTATGGAGCTCGACAACGGTGGCATGGCTGGCGGCCCGTTGCGGGCCGGTGAGCTGTTCTCCGCTCCAAAGCCCACGACGGGAGCCCGCTAGAAAGCCCAAGCGGAGAAACCAGGTAGCCCACGAAACCTAGCCGCGCCACGAAAGAGCGGGCTCGAGTCTGAACCGCTGAAAGGAGCGGAGAGGAGAGGAACAGACGGGGGCAGCCATGGCGACCACTCTCTCGTTATCTTCTCCGCTCCTGGCAGCTCCGGCCAAAGGTACCTACCTCCAAGAACTCCTCCTCTCTCGCTACTGTTCTTGCCATCCGTGAGTAGCGTGTAGCCGTGTAGTATTCGCTTAACTGTTGAAATCTCGAAGTGGTAGCTCGGTTAGAGTGGATTGGGTAGGTCTTTTCCAGTCTGTGCACAAGGAATTCATGTGAAATCACACTGGATCCATCATCCATGAGGAGCAAAAGTTCAGTTTCCAAGTCATAGACTGGTGTACTAGTACCCAAGAATATATATATACTCCCTCCGTCCCATAATATAAGTCCCCATTATTTTAGGAAGTGGCATCCCACTGTATAAGTCAGTTGAGAGAATCAAAGTGTAGTTATTGCAATATTTCCACCTTATACCTTGCTTTAATATATAAAAAGTGGTTCAGTAGTTGTAGTATGGCATTTTATAGGGGTCTAGATGATCTAATAACATTTTTTTTTAGATTTAGTGTTTCCTTGATCTATAGTTCTATACATATGGTGGGTTTGGACTTATATTGCAGAACGGAGGGAATATATAGTAGGGGTTGGTTGATTATCTATTTATCTGCCTGTTTGATAAATTGAGAACTAGTAGAAATAGTGGTTAGTTTCGTGTAGCCAAAACCTGAATATCTTGTATATATTCTGTGTTCATTGTTTGTGAAAATTGGCCCTGAATGAAGGCCTAATTGTTTGGTGGAATGCTAAATACTCTCATTGGCATAGAGATGTAGTACATAATTAGTTTTGTTTTTACTTCTGCAGCTCGAGGTGTGTTTTCGCATAGAGTGGCTTCAGTTAGTCCATCATGGAACACTGGAAATGTACTGTGCAAGGGGTATGCTGGTAGGCTACATGGCCAGAAGCAACAGCGACGCACAACAATAGTATCTGTGGTTGGTCAATAAACTTCTTTTTGTGGTGTACATTTCACACTGTCTCCTAATGTGGTTTACTTTAAATTGTCTTTTTGCTCGATATAGGGAGCTTAAAATTTATACACAAAATAGTGCTGATGTGTGCTTTGTCCAATTGTACGTTGTCATCCAGCACCAATCAAATCATCATCCTCAAAAAGAGAAAGTGTAGGCTGTTTATATATTTTATGATGGCACAACAAACAAACAAAGATCCTCTAGAATTTTTTTAAGTAAATCAAGTGAAATTTTTTTTATTGATTTTCTTTTGCACCAAAATATTGCTCAAGAAAGTTGGGAGGTAGTCATGTTTAGGACCACTGTATGATTCATGGTTGATTCGATGTGTATGGTCAAAATTGCAGTAAAATATAGTTTTGTAGCACTCACTGCCCATAATAAATTCAAGCTTGGCAATCTACTATCCCAAAGTCACTTTGTACTCTTGATCCAAAATGTTAGTAGTGAAATGGAAAGTTTGAGATTATTTAGTTTCTACCTATTTTATAACTTATTATCTCTATGGTCACCTTTGGCTTGTAATTTGCTTAACATGATAATACATGTTCTTATCACCTTTTCAAACTTCGTACCTATATAACTCTATGCCGCCACAGGAGTGCACCTAGGTGATTAACTGATTTTACATAAAAATTAGGCTAGCGTCTTATAAAAGATCCTATAGCTACTAATTTGCACTGTGACATCATTGCAACAAGAAATTGTCATGTGAGAACTCATACTTCACTTGTGATGTTACCTTGTATTTTCTTTAATCTGGTGACGTGTATCCTTCTTCCCAGCTCGGAAGAAAGTCAAAGACCACCAGAGAAACAGTTGTCCCAGACCCTGACTATCGATTACCGATTGCTATACTTGGTGAGCTCTGGAGGTAGTAAGTAGAACATCTCTGGACATGTACCTTTTACATCAGCTAAAGAAGATATAGTAACTGTTATCATGGTAATGATAGACATCCAATAACTAGGATTGACCAAATACAGGGATAGCTGGTGCATTTGCATATGCAGACAATCTTCTGGCTGCTGCACCAGTAGGCCTACTGGGGCTTCTTCTTTTGTTCCAGGTCAGCTTACCCTGGCTATGCTCTGCTTTCAGACCATCTATTTGAGTTGAATATATATTATTAGAGAATTCTTTTTTTTTTTATGAGAGCATTTGTAACTAAATAGTCTGAAGTCATGGATCATACTATACTATCACACTGTTGTGAGAGCATCTATTACTAACTTCATTCAACTTAAACCAAGTTGCTCATTAAAGACATTTAGCTCTGCATCATCAGGTTGCCCATGTTTTTTTTTTCTTCCCTGCTCTTAACAACATTGTCAACATATGACATTGATTCGATCATGTTGCTCTTAAAGCAAAAAATAATGATATTGGTATATACTACATTATTTGTCATTTTTTAGGCCTTTAAAAAAAAATCTGGTCATTTCTTAGCTATGATTTGTTTTATTATTTATGCTGACTCAGATGTTTTATCTCAACGTTTTGCAGACTACTAGAGTGAGATTTGTCTTTGACGATGAGGCTCTGGTTCGTACACTCAACTTTTTTGGAGTAAAATAAATATTTAGGAGTATGCCAAACAACTTATGTAAATGTCTTTTAAAACTCGTTGCTTGATTGTACGTAAGCATTTTTGTCTATAACACAGGAATATGCATACAACATATACAAAATTGTTATTGTTAAGTTAGCAAAGGAATGCTCACAACAAAGCTTAGTTCCGTTACATATTAGCTGGCATTCTAGTAGTCATTTGTTGGCTATCTTGTTGAGTATTACTAATTGCAGCGTTAATGAGTTTCTTGAATAATGCTTGTTCCTTCCACATCATGAGGATTTCATTATTTCAATGCTCTCTTTTTGCAGATGAGTGCATGTGTTTTTTCATCTCTCTAACTCCATATGCTTGTATTCTTATAGGAAGTGAAAGTGGGCGAACAGCTGCAGGAGTCAGGTGAAAATGTATTTGTTGGTGGCAAGAACCGTTGGAAGTAAGCAGACCTTTCAATTTTTTAGAGTACCTCTCTGGACAAAAATAGATGTTGTTTTGGTAAATTGGTTTTGGTTTGCAAATATTTGTCGTTTTTAGTTTTTCTAGGTAATATTTTCTATCAAATTTCCCTATTAAATGCTCGTTGGTAGCAGTACATGAAGATTTGTGTATACGATTAATAAGGACAACTGTGTGACAAAACAAGGCATTAACTCCTTGTTATGTGTGCTTAGAGCTAAAACATCTATTCTGGACCAGCGATTGTGCTATATTGTCCAGCTAGGGTGTGTTTGGTTGGTGAGATGAGGTTGAATGGGATGGAATAGTTCTGTACCATTTCGTTCTATTGTTTTGGGTGAATGCCGAATGGAATGGTTTAGCATCTCTAGGGAATATTCCCTAAATTTGTATCACACCGCCTAGGACGGGATGATTCCATTCAAGCAACCAAATACATAGATGCCATTTTTCTTGAACCATCTCATACATGTACCACTTAGTACAACCAACCAAACACACCCTTAATGATTACTTTGATCATGTCTAACTATTGAACACATGCATAGGTACTCAACATTCGTGAATTGGGAATTGTGGTGGCCACAATTTCCTGTCTTGGTTTACTTCAAAGAGACCCAAACAAAACCGGAAGGACAAATTCATTTCTTCCCTGTGATTTTCGTAAGTCCACTGATTTACCCTAAGTTCCACTGATTTACCCTAAGTTCAACAACTCCATCATTCCATATTATGCGATTCAATTCAATGTTGCTGACACAGAATGGCCGACAACTGTACGATGTTATGGTGGAGCGTGCTGGACCTTCGAAAACCAGCGGTCCTAAATAGTGAAAGCTTCCCTCTGGACATGAAATGAGCTGAGCTCCATGGCCTCTGTAGCTTTAGTTTGACGTTGGCAAAAGCTCCATGGTTTGAACAGTATACTCAATGTATTGTGTGTATTTACCTTCAAGAAGAATGATTTCATAGTATTCGTCTTCAGTAGATATATGAGAAACTGATGCGTTGAAACATTAACATGGTATGTTTCCATCTTTGTCTACGCATGGGCGACAGTCCATCAATTGTATTGGTCGGATTATATTCAGCAATAAGCTCTTTTGTGCTGGTTTCCTGCTTCCTGCCGCGGCAAGCTTTAACTTGCAGGCATTCTGGAGTCGAATACAGTAGTATGACATGGCGCACGGGTTTATTCTAGCGTTTCTTGTGGCCAGAATTGAAGGTGCAATTGACAAGACTATTCAAAAGATGAGCACTGACATCAGCAACCTTGTAGAACAAGAGGTGACAAGTATTCCACCCTTGGATCTTCACTCAACTTTTTATTAGGCTGCCCCCAAAATCCTATTTTAGCACCGAATTGAAACCCCTGTGTCAAAGCATGTAACAAACTTAGGCCTCGTTTGGGAACAAACGTGAGAATTTTCTCCTTATTTTTGTGGGAATTGAACTATTTCCTCACGAAATTCTTATGTTTCAAATAAACCATCCTTAAAGTATTAGCCACATCCACGAGATACCAAATCCACACTAATGGATGATCAACAAGGAAATCTCCTGTTTGTTTGGGAGAGCTGCACTTTTTGAAAAGTTGTTATTGGCTTTCTAGACCTAAAAGTGGCTTTGACTTTTTATAAGAGATTGTTTCACAAATAACAAATTTTCTCAACAATAAACTGTAGAAACATGTATAGCCCAACTTTCACTTTTTGGGTTTCATTAGTTATTTATGACTTCTAGTTTACGCCAAAAAGCCGCTTAAAGGTTGAGTTTTTTTTTTTTGGGGCTTATCGGTTTTTCGAAAGTGAAGATGGCTTAAAGCCCTCAAAGCAGGCTTATATTTGGTTCGAGGTTAAGAGGTGGATCCGAGTTAGATAGAAAAACTAGCCATGGTATCCTGTTAGCCCCTTGTTATTGCCTGATGTAGCTGTGCAGTGCAGCCTATGCCACACGAGATACATACGGGGTTAGGGGATTTACAACAGAATATCTCATGCGAACCCCACGTGCCATAGGGGTGAAAACGGGGCGGATATTTCCCGCCGGATCTGGGAAGAAAATCAGATATCGGGTCGGATCCGGATAGTTGAAAACGGATATCGGATCGGATTCGGAGCGTACGCTATCCGGAAAATATGGGTCGGGAACCGTATATTGGATATTCGGATATCCGGATCGGAAAGCCCAGCAGTCCACACTCCACAGCGTCTCCTCTCCTCTCGGCTTGGTTTCTCCCGATCTGAAAATTGAAATGCCCTACTCCCCAAGCAGCCGCCCGGCAGATCTCCCCGGCGACCACCATCCCAGGCCGGTGCTCCCCCAGTCCTCCAGGCCGGCGCTCCCCCAGATCTCCCTGGCGTTGGCTCATCCTCGTCATTGGCTCCGCCTGTGCTTTCCTCGGCTTCGGCACGCTTTGGCTCACCGTCACCAAGACCGTCGCCATGCCCTACTGTGTGGTACGTGTGCCTCTGCTTATCTTGCGTAGTTGCGTGTTCTCCTGGGCTATTTGCCTCGGTGATGACCGGAGGAATCTGCGGGTGTCGACGTCCTTTGCGTCGGGGTACCCTCTCCGCCGCAGATTAGTAGGCCCAACAAGCGGCCTGGCCCAAAGTGGCGGCTTTGGCGGCAGTGGGCGATCATACCGCCACGGACAGAAGCCCATGTGGCGGCTCGGGCGAAAGCAGTGGGTGATCATGCCCGCCGCCCGGCCGTGGCCTCCGTGGCAGCCTGGCGAGCGAGTGGGCAAGCGGGCCCCACTCGTCAGGCCACGAAGACAACCAAAAGAATGAGGGGAAGGCTTCGCCTCGAAGTCTCCTTTCTCTGACACGCTATGTCAGGACCATTGATTGCGAGGAACTCTACTATCGACACGACAACGGCCCATCCCTCTGACGCCTCGCACCTAACCCGTCGCAGGAAAGTCACATCTCGGGCAGACCGGGCGAAGCCACGTAGCGACATTAAATGGGGTTTGAAGGACAAGGCTAATGTGATGGGTGTAATAAATAAGTCGTGGTTCAGTGTGATGAGACCACAGTGATGGGTGTAATAAATGGCTCATAGATCAGTATGATGTCACCTTCCTACCTGCCTAAGCCAGCCCGCTCTATATAAGGGAGCTCTGGTGCATGGGGAAGGGGAGGCGAAGCCGAAGGCTAGAAAAGACTTAGCAAAAAAGAGCCATTGTAATCACCTCCAGACTTCATCAACGAGATCCAGCAGGACGTAGGGCTATTACCCGACCCGGGGGCCCGAACCTGGATACATTGTTGTGTTCCTTGATCTGTTGATCCTCGGAATCCCTCGCGTGAGAGTCTTTAGGTTTTCCAATCATGAAGACGCCCTCTACCGAAACCTAGCCTCCATCTTAGGAGTAGTCAACTCTGTCTGTTGACGGGGTCCTGTCCGGTGAAATACGCCGATAGGGGCGCGCCAGGTAGGGGGCTAGTGGTTGGCTCACCCGGCCATCTTTCCGGCGGAATCAGGCTTTTTGTTTGAAAAGACCGTGCATCTAGTGATGGCGGGTTCACAGCAGCAAGAGGCGGTGGAGGCTAGCAGCGCCCAGAACACGTCCCGGCGCTCCCGCTGGACGAGAGGTCGTCTCACGCCGCCCCCGCAGGGAGGCGGTGGTGCCCCCTGGCCGCAGCTGAATATCCGGTCTGACGTCGGCTAGCCATGGAGGCAGCCACTCCGGCCCACAACCTACATGCAGTCTGTCTCCTCCTGGACCACCCTTCGGTGGAACTTGCAGGAGACACCCCGGCCACGTTGTGGCTGCGGGACATTGCTGGCCTCGTGGATGTGGCCCAGCTCCGCGTAGGGATGCCCGACCGGTCAGGGACCGTCGGGACCCCCCAGTCAAGGGTGCGTCCTGATCGCACCCAAGCTTCCAGCCGCCTACAATGTGGAGTTGTTGCGAAAATTTTACCCCTGAGAACTGTAAGTACCCGGTAGTTCGCTCTGATCAGCTGTATGGGCAAGCTCTCCCCTGGCTGATCGGCGACTGCTGGCGGTTTGTAAAGTTGTTTGCCTTAAAAGCTTTCGCTTTATCCTCCCCACTTGTGCCCTGGGAGGTAGTGTTTTGCGTGGGTGTCATGGGTACCAAGAGTTTGGCCGCTCCTTGTTGGTCTGCGGTAACACCCGGCATTCGCGTCGGGCAGGGACGAGCGACTAGGAGCGTGAGTGTGGCACGGTGACTCAAACGCGGCTTGTACACCTTGGGTTGGCTCTGCGAAGCACCGCTGGCTGTAACCGCGAGCACCGCTGGACCAATACCACTCCTGAAAACCCGCTACCTTGACACGCAACGCTGCGGGCTGGTTCCGAATCACAAGGGCTTAAGTTCCAAAAAGGGGACCATGACAACTCCACGCAGGGACTTGCGTTCCCTAAAATATTTCCTGCATGCTTCGCGTAACGTCTACTTGTGTTTTCAGTAGCTACGAGCAGCTGCAGATGGAGTGCTGGAGCACCGACCTACTTTAAACAATCAAGATGACCCCACGGCAAGCCTGGGGGCTGGTCGCCCGGCGGTCCGTGATCAAGATAAGTTGCTCTACATCATGCGTTGTCGACTTGTCTCCGACATTTGCG
Source organism: Guadua angustifolia (assembly GCA_036346375.1). Lineage (NCBI taxonomy): Eukaryota > Viridiplantae > Streptophyta > Magnoliopsida > Poales > Poaceae > Guadua > Guadua angustifolia. Next base: position 56,540,243 of record CM070502.1, on the reverse strand, counting down.
CCCTATTGGGCTAGGTTGCGCACGGTTGTCACAAGCGTCGGTGACCTGACGGCTCCTTGATTGATAAAAGAAAACCCCTAGCGTTTGCGTCGTGCGAGGACGGGAGACCAGGAGTGCGAGTGCAGCACGGTGCTCAAACGCGGCTCGCACACCTCAGGTTGGCTCCGTGAAGCACCGGTATCACATGAAAGCATCGCTGCCCAATACCACTCCCGAATCCGCTTTGCCGTGCGATGTCATGTTGGGCTCCAAGAGATCACAAGGATATAAGTTCCGAAAGGGCGCGAGCCAGTGACTAACATTGTGCAAGGACTTAGACTCTATTTGTCTACTTCACTCATTACATGAACGCTTATTTGCGTTTGCAGGCGTGCATGCGATCATCGAAGGAGCGCCAAGCCGCCGCCTAACCTAAATGTTCGGGTTCGCATCGTGGCAAGGCTGGGGGCTGGTCGCCCAGTAGCTAAGTCAATAAAATGCAATCAAGCAAACACGCACAGGTGAAACTCAAAAATGCCCACTTCATTACAATTACTAAGATTGTTTTGGCATACAGAAAAACAGGAACAAAGAAGAAACAAAGAAAACAAAGGAAGCGGCCCGGGCTATCAGTGGTCGTTGACGACTTGGATGTGCCCATCATTCTCCTCGGCTTCTGGCTTCACTGCCGCCGCGTCGAGGTCTGGGTCCTCCACCGTCATCATGCTAGCGAAGTGCTCCGCGGCCTCACGCATGCGCGCCTGCGCCTAGGCCTCGTCTCCCGCAATGCCGTCCGCGACGGCCATTGGGTTGAAGGAAACATTGCGGCTGGCGTAGCACGCTAGCACGAACGTCGCGGTGGCCAGGGCGACTTGCCGTCCTTCCTAGGCGGAGCGGGCGGCCATGGCGGCGGGCAGGCCGGTGAGCCCCTCGGCAACCCGAGTGACGCAGTGTGCATACTGCATCGCTGTGGGCTCAAGCGGCTCGCGGAGATCCACTCCCAGCGGCTCCAAGGCCCTCGCCATGCGCCGCAGAAGCCGCCGGGCATGACAGTGAGGTTGTGCAGCGCGCGACGCTGCTCCTCCATCACCGCCTCGCATGCCGCTTCGCCTCCGCCTCGGGCGAGGATGGCTGCCCCAGCTTGTTCTCTCTGAGGCGTGGCAGCCGCCCCTTCTTCAGCTCCTCACACAACGCCACTATTTGCTGCGACGTTTGGGCTTCGCGCTGGGTGGTTGCCGTGAGGAGGCCGTTCGCGGCTGTGAGCGCTTCGCCAAGTTCGGCAAGCAACGCGCTCAGGCCGGTGGCGCGGGCAGCAAGGACGACCGGGCGGGGTGGGCGTAAGGCTTGGCCGGGCGACGTCCACTCGACCGCTTGAGCCGCCAGTTGCTCTGTCGCAAGTTCCCGCAAGGTCTGCTGGTGTTATGGGATGTCTCAAGGCCGGGCACTGGTCACCGCCTCGAGGTGACTTGAAGCTGAAGGAGGTCACCCGGAGCGCGAGCCCGCCCGGGCGAGCAGTGGCAGCAGCTGGAGCCAGCGCCGATGGAGGCGGCGCCAATTGGGTCGGCGCTGCTGGAAGAGGCGCCAATTGAGTCGGCGCCGCTGGAGGGGTCGCTGTGGAAGTTGGCGCCATTAAGGTCGGTTGCAGGAGTTTGTCGGTGCGGCAAGGCCGCCGAGCGGGTGGCGATGCCGTCGCCCCGGATGAAGACCCCACCATTCCAAGCGCGCTCTGAGGGGCGCTGGAGCCGGTGGTGGCAAGAGTTCGATCCTCGGTGCGGGGCCTCTTCGGGTCTGCGCCCGAGGCGTTCGAAGCGCAAGCCCATTTGCCTGCACTCCGATCGTCGGCAGGAGCCTGGTCCCTGATCACCAAGGGACCGCGGGCCGGCAGTGCGGAGAGGCCCGTAGAGTCCATCACCGGGAGCGCCCTGATGATCCGGACGCGCTCTGCAGACTCCAGGTCGCAGAGCGACCGGGCCCCGGCGGGGAAGTTTAGGCTGCTCGGCGTTGGCAGGAGCAGTCCGGATAGCCATTTTGAAATGGCGGGGCCGTTCAGATTGCCTTCGCCTGGCGAAAAAAGAAGGCAAGGACGTTGGTTGATGGCGACCACGAAGAGGAATATGTATTCATAAGAAGAGTAAAAAAACTTACGGCCTGGGCGCGTGCGAGTCATGTCGTTGTCCCCCGTGTACTGCCATGCAGGACGGGCACGGTGACGAAGGGGGCTGATCCTCCAGGCCACAAAGTCCCGAACTACCAGCGCCCCGACCAGGCCAGCGTCCCGCTGTCGGTTGATGCGGGCCGCCATCGCCAGGAGCTCTGCCGTCTCTTCGACGGGCGAGCTCCAGCTATCGTGCGCTACCGCCTAAGCGTATGGCATCCAGAGGAGGTCAACCCCGCTGTCGTCGCCGATGTAGAGCCAGTCGCTCCGCCACGACTTCCAGTTGGATTTTACTGTTCTCCAGATACATGTCTCGACAACAGGTCAAGAGGGGTGTGTACTCGGAGAACACCATAGGGAGATGCTACCGAAATCTACTCTGGAGTTATACAACAGCTGATCAGGAACATGTCTGAACTATATATGCTCGAACTGTCCAAAGAACATGAACAATTCGAGATTGCTTCCTTATAAATATACCATTTCGATCAACATATTATAAACAAGCACCCTTGAACAGGAGACATAGGTTCTGCAGCCTAAACTCTAACATTCATCATATGACACCAACAATATAATTCCAGATTAACATGAGAGCACTACAAATTAAGATAATTAAATATACATATGTGCTTATCAAATAAAGGGTGTGAAATATGATAGAATATATACACAGTACCAGTACAACCTAAACTTTCTTCACAACATATCCAAATTATATAGTGCAAAATTGAAGGGGTCTGAAGGAATGCTCACATTTTCAAGAAAACCACAAATTTTGCAAAATAAGGGGAAATCTCCTCTAGCTTGGCTTCAAATTTACCCTCGTAACACCTACCCTTAAGGATTTCAATTTTTTCTCACCCAAATATTGCTTCCAACCATAGAATATGAGCTGTTTTCTCTGGTGGCAGCAGAGAAAATCTCCTCTGAAAAATAGAGGAGATCGAGTTCAGAACGAGTCGTATAAATAATCTAGCGAGGCACATCAGAATCGATTTACTTACGAAGCGATAGTGATGTTCATTCTCATCACTATTGGTTTTCAAATAAGAAGCGATAGTGATATGATCATGCACATCATAATCGGTTCTTACAGGAGAAGCGATAGTGATCTGCATGAATATCGCAATCGCTTCCTTATTAAGAACCGATTGTGATGTGCACGTTTACATCACAATCGGTTCTTGTGTAAAAAGCGATAGTGATGATCATATACATCACTATCGTTTCTTACAAAAAGAACCGATTGTGATGAATATGTGCACATCACAATCCGCTTCTTTTCAGGCGATAGTGATGTGTATGATCATTATTATCGCTTCTCATATAAGAATCAATTGTGATATGCCCAGTGCTATATCACAGTCGATTCTAACTTTAGAACCGATAGTGATTATTTTTACTACCCCTCCTAAGTATCTATCACAATCGTTTTTTTATAAAAATTTAAAAACCGACCCAGATGAAGCGATAGTGATGTACCATTCTGTAGTAGTGAGTTCTTAATTGACCAAGGCAAGATTAACTAAAAATCATCATAAACATAAACCAACAATTATCATAAAAAGCAATGCGACCACCCAAGTGCCACATTGGCCCACCACAAGTACATGCCACTTACCTCAGTCTAAATCATTTTATCACCCAGGTTGATTTTCCATGCACCACGTGCCATCAACAACACCAACATTGTGTGACAACACCCAACACACAAGTTAATAAACATGTTCCATAATCAATAAGCAAGAATATCCATTTGCATATAAAATGATGATTCGTTGCATGGCTAAGCATACTACTTGCGTTCTAACTACCCACATTAGCAATTATAGCTACCAACTATTATGAAACCATTCTAGGGTGATAAATGAGATATGACATAAAACATGGCAAGGTGGATGTAATTGAAAGTGGACAATTAACTATTCCCAACATATTTGAAACAAGCGATAATTGAATTAACATGTAATACTTTGAAACAATATAATATTTTAATCATGGGTTCAATATGATCAAAGCACGACTTTCCTTCAAATAGCTTTGACTCCTACTCTGGAGCTTGCTCAGGCATTGACTCCTCAACCACAAATTCACCGGGCAACTCGACGTCTATGCGCAACGAAAGAGAAAGCAATAAACCAAAAATAGAGAGAAAGATTAACTCAAAAAATTAAATAAAATACACTATTAAATAGAGCTTGATTTTACAAACTTTTAGAAACTAGAATTACCTCAATCAGAGTTTGGATGCAAAAGATATAGCTATTCAAATTTTGAAATAAAAGATAAATCAGAAAATTAGAAAAACCGAATTATTTTTATATGGAAAAATAGCATTTATGATGTCATGCTGACGTCAGCACCAAATATGATTTTTCGCTAATTATTTTTCTAAAGAAAAACTAAATTATGACATCACGCTGACGTCAGTAGACACGTGGTGCATCCACAGTGCGACACGTGTTATCGGCGTATGGACTCGGTCCATGGCTACCGCTAGTCCACGATGGACTGGTGCCACTACGCCCGTGCAACGGCTGACGCGAGCCGTGGCATTAGCGGCAACACTCGACAAATCACGGCGCGACACGCGGCGGCAAACGACTGGCATAGCGCACGGTGGAATCCCGCCCATCCAATTCAAATCGGACAGTCAAGATTAGTGCAAGGCGTGATGTGGCGGCTTACTGCGGTGCTGACATGCGGTGCGATCCAAATCACCCAGATAAGATCGAATGGCAGCGACAATGGAAGAACTGAAGCGGCGGGGTGACGCAGCTGGCCCGGCAGGCAACACAAGGCAGAATCCGAGGTGCATGCGGCGGATCCGACGGCTAGGACGCGGTGGCGTGATACGGTGCGGCAACGGCTACGTGGCGCAATGGCAGACGGATGATGCAGATCCAACAGTGACGATGCGACGACAGAAGCGCGTCTACATGGTTACTCCGAGGTGCGACATTTGGTGAGCATCCAGTGGTGCTTACTAGATCTGATGGTCGACAGAGCTCCCAATGGTGGTGATGGCGCGGTGGAGCAGGTTCACTGGAGATGAAGACGATGACACGACTGATGACGTTCTGGGGCTCCTCCGACGACGTTAGCTGGCGCGTCCAACGTGTCCTGATATTGCAAACTCCAAGCACCAACGGTGACGGCGGAGGCGGTTGAACGGTGGCTGAACGAAGCAAAAACCATGGTGGAGCGAAGCAGCAACTTCGACGAGCTCGTTCGACGGCTAGGGCGTGCTTCGGCGTGCACAACTGGACCAAAAGATGCGGCGTGGGGTGAGGATCCCAACGGTGGCGGCAATGCAATAAATAGGGCCCTCGACTTCCGTGTAGGGTGTGAAAACCAAAACAAAATCGACAACGATGGGGATTCAATTCGGATACAGCGAGTCAACGTGGCACAATCACGACCATCCACGCAGATCTGATCTGGCGGCTTGCAGCGAGCGGCGGCGAGGCGAGATCGCAGCCTGCTGGATCGAATCCAACAAGAAGGCGGCTAGGGTTCTTGCCAAGATTTAAAGCGGCTTATGGCGAGGAAAATGGGTCAACCAGAGGTGTTTAGGCCCAAACACTATTCACGAGATTTTAAATCATTTTCCGAATTAAAATACATCAGCAAAATAGATTAAGCCAAATAAAATAGCAAAAATATCAAAAAAAATTCTAGAAAATACTTTAAGACATTTAGATCCCAAATAAAATATTTTCAATAAAAGATCATCAGCACTTTTCACTAAATAAATAAAAGATTGCAAAGGCTTAATTCAACAAATTCAAAATAAATTAAATTAAATCTTAGAAAATTCAATAAAAAGGAAAAAAGCATAATAAATTCAGAAAAAGCGAAATTGGGATGTTACACTTATCTGCAAGAGACATACTTGCTAAGTTGCTTCATTATGCTCAAAAGATGAAACCAAAAGGTCTATTGAAAGCCTATTGATGTGCAAAGCTAGAAGAGAAAGCAAGGGTTGCAAGGAAAGCTAGCTCATGGAGGTTCTAAGAGCATCTCCAAAGAAGGGCCCCTAAAACAGGCCCCTATTTTGGATTTAGGGCTCCCTATTTTTTGGGGCCTTGTTTTGAGCATAAGTCCAAAGAACATCCCCTAAATCTCGTGCCCTATTTTACTTTTTTCTCCTATTCGACATATCCGCTTATGTATAATCTTCGCTTGACACCACTAAAATTCAATCAAAAATATTTGTAATACATAAAACATAAGCATATTAACATTTATAATTTAAAAACATGATATTTAAAATTAAAATTTAAAATTTTCAAACATGATATTTAAAATTTAAATTTAAAATTTTCAAAATTTTCCTTGAGAGAGATGTAGATGCAACAGTTGCAACTCATCCAAAGAAAGATACGCCACTGCAGCGAACTAATGCAAGCCATCCTTCATTTAACTCAGTATTTTAAGGTTTAGGGCCGGTTTAGGGCTCCCTCGAATTGGGGTGAGGAGGCAAATTTAGGCCTCCTAATTTTAGGGCTGGATTAGGGCTCACTTTGAGTTGTATTTTTACTAAACTCCCTATTTTAAGGTTTAGGGGCTGATTTAGGGGCTCTACTGGAGATGCTCTAAGCCAAAATCCTATACTTCACAGCGATCAGCAAATCCAACGGATACAACAGGTGGAGAAAAAGGAAATCCATCAAGGGGGTGACTTCACCTCACGGAAGCAAACCGCTGGTTCCCGAATCCCCGCTCGAGCGTCAGAAAAAAATAAATCGAAGGCCAGTGCTTGCGTGTGCGCCATTGCGTCAGGACTCAGGACTGCGCTGATCACGAAGGCATTGATCCCGTGAAGAAAAAAAAAGCACACGAAGTAGAGGAAGTCCTGCTGTCGCTCTCCCACCACCGCAGAAAAGCAAGGTGACACCGTGACAGAATCTGATTTGCTATATATTAAGCATCCCTTTTACATGACTCAATTAAAAAAAACAAGAGAACTTTGCCGCCATATATTATGTGTGCTCTCTGTTCCTGTTCATATAATTTCGTTAGCGTGCTGTTGATTGATGTTGGTGAACATCTACGATTTACAATATGTTATCAGTACGAAGTTTTACAAGGCTAAAACCCTAGATCAATCAACAACGTATGCCGTTCCATATTCTTTGGCGGAAGCGTGCCGTGCCATCGTGCAGCCTTGCTCCGTCTAGATGGCCTCTAGCACTCGCCTCCTCGGGTATTTGTCCAACAAGCTTGCTTGTCCGTGCCGACGTTGGGTCTGCCCATCGCGTCGGTGCCTATCAGGACAACGTTTATTGGCCCGGCTTCAATAGGCGACGCTACAGACCAGATCAAAGCGCCGGCGTCGGCCGAAAATACTACTACAGAATTGGCCTTTGATACCGATCCATCAGTGTCGGTTAGGCTTGAACCGGAACTGACAGTTACAACAGTTCCGGTTGAGTTGCGGGGGCTCTTTAGTACCGGTTTAAGCCACCAACCGGTACTAATTATGTTACATCAAGATCGCCGCAGTAATGAATCGGTACTAAAGAGCCACAAGCAGTCACCGCACAGGTCTCATATGTACCGGTTGGAGGCACCAACCATTTCTGATGTTAGAGCATTAGAACCGGTTGGTGCCTCCAACCGGTACTAATTTTAAACTACTTCCTCCCTCCCAATTTGAAATCATCATAAATAATAAAAATAGAAAATTTTAAATATTGCTAATTACCTCTTTTGCCTTCTAATTTGAAATAATTGAAATTAAATAATATTGCATTTGAAATAATTGGAACTAATATTCCATTTGCAACAATTGAAAAGAACGACCGAAGCATATTTAAAACTTCGGAGGCCCTAAACAACATTTTTTGAATTCGTAAATGTCACAAGACGCACTCGCACAAACCATCAGGATCCAACAATCTGATTTTCGTGCACTTATGAAATTCGGGTGCTACTTTTCGTTATTTTTCAAACGAGCCAAAGAATGTCCCGATCGGAGTTACGAGTCAAAAGTTATGGCCATTTTAACAAAAGTGCTCGGATTTCATATTTGCAAACTAGAATCGGTGCCCAAAGAATATAATCGGAGAGCTCATCGTGTGATGATTCTGGAAAGCACAAAACACTAAAATCGAAGGTACGAGTCAAAAGTTATGGTGTATTTACAAGTTTCGTTAATAGTAATAGCACATATATTGCAAGCATAATTAATAGTCAAAAGTATGGAAAATAAATTTGAAAGTTTTAAATTTTGCTAATTACCTCTATAGTTTGCTAATTTGAAATAATTGAAAATCAGTGTTTGGGTACTTCATAGGGTTAAGGGGAGGAGGGACGCATTATATATCAGTTGTTATCATACCACCACTAAAGTACTGGATCTTATAAGAGCTCTGAAGTTAAGTGTCCTTGAAGGAGAGTAGTAATAGGATGGGTAACCTTCTAGGAAATGAAGTCCTTGTATGACATTAAAAATATCCGATGAACAGAAGAATTAATAGCTAGTGGACACATATATATTATATATTATATATGTAGCTCATAACTCATCAAGAATCAACCGTGATCGATAAGGGCCATCCGGGACTCACGGGCTAGTGCCACGTGTGGCCTCCAACCGTCATCGATACTCTATCGCATTTCGGGTGAAGAATCGACTAATGCTCTTGAGCATTAGTCCCGAATGGTCTATACTGATTTAAAAATCGATACTAAAGACTGTTTTTAACCGGTACTAAAGACCAGTTCGGTAGTAACGGAAGTCAGCCGTCGGACGCGTGGCCAGCGGGACATCATTTATGTACTCGGCTTCATCATGTGGCGCCACGTACTGGTCTAAAGCACCGGAGTCAACTTTGCTTGTCATTGGTAGACGGACCCGCTTAAGCGCGTGCGGCCGCTCGCAGCCGACGCAGCGTGGCGCCATCATTGAGAGCTGGGGTCGGTTGTTCTGTTCGACGGAGCACATGGTGTTCGCGTTCTTATTGGCTGATGACTCGAATCACGCCATAGACTATGAATTATGACGGCCGTGGAAGTGTGGAACCCTGCGATGAACACCTCACCATCCAAGACAGGATGAACATCGTTCACATGGTTCCGATCATAAACAGCGGGAGGGCAAGCAAACCCATCGTTACGGACCAAGTACCACACATGCATGAATGCAGGTTGATCAAAGTACGAGCATGCAGATGGTCTTATCGACATCGGTGGTGGCCGCCTGGCCGGTGCGCACCGCAGTGGAGCCCGCCGTTTGGCCGGCATTGGAGCTTGGGACCTTGCCGATCCGGATGCTGTGTGCTCTAGGCGTCCCAAGTCAATCGGACCGGCAAAACAAAGCAAGCCCGCGATATATACGTTAAGAATATCTTATTTCATCCGGCGGCGGCCGAATTGCAACAGTAAGCGGCACGAAGCTTTGTCGAGGCAAATTGAGATAATCTGTCTGTGTCAATTGATACTGCATCGAATTTTGACCTGCATCAAGCGATTAAATCTGCTCCAAGTCATACGTAACTTTGTGGCACGTAAGTTAATCGCATCTGAACAGTTTTTAATCCTGCAGATTAATTTCCCTAATTGTCTAGATTACTTGTTTAATCTAAAGAGAAATTGGGGTTTCTGAGTTGCTACTGTTCAATAAAAATATTATTAATAAATTCTTAAAATTTATATTAAATCCTAGAAATAGAATTTCTAAGTATATGGACTTCCATAAAGTATTGGTCAATTGATTTTTTAGCTCATTTTGGAAGTTCCATACCTCTGAGTTTATTTTCTAGCTTTATGCCATGTTTAATATGTGCTGAGATTTATTTCCTGTTATTTAAGTGATTCTAAAAATTGCTTGAAAATTAATAGAAAATGCTAAAAAATTATGAAAAAATATGTGTGACCCATTGCTTAGTGTCATGATGCTAGATTAATTTTATTAGCATGTTTTTCATATTTATATGTTCTGGACATATTATTTTCTATTGATTCAATAATTTTGAAAATTGCTTGGTAATTAGCAGAAAAATATGAAAAAATGCTAGGAAAATTCTAGAAATTTCTAGACAGCATTTGAGAGCTTTAAGTCTCTGAATTAATATTCTTAGCATTATGCCATGATTAATTCATGTTGAAAGTTATTTTTCTGTTAATTGGTAATTCTGAAAATTGCTTAATGAATAGCAGAAAAGTACCAAAATGCTAAGAAAATTTCATAGTGCATATTGAAAGCTCCATATCTTTGGATTGAATGTCCTAGCTTAATTTTATATTGATATATGTTGAAATTTATTTTCGTGTTACATGGTAATCCTCAAAATTATTGAATTATTAGCAGAAACTATGAAAATTGCTAGGAAAATTCTGAAAAATTTTAGATAATATCTACTGAATAGATATAGACCAAGCTTTGCTGATTGAAGAGTGAACATGCAATATAATAATTTTACCAGTAGTAAAAGTCATTTTGCATAAATAGAAATAGAATATGTTAGACACCACAAAGAGGGAATTTATCAAGCTTACCCTGAATGGCAACAATTACCTTACCTAGCCAATTAATACTAAGATTAATCTGATAACTCGATCTTTTAGAGCTATTGTTTTCCCAGCCTGAAGCTTATACCCCTGCTTTTCCTGAGGTACCATCTTCATATGGACTTGAAAGCCGAATAGTTGATGGAAAATAACTAGCTGGTATTTTTGAATTCCCTGAAGAAAAAATATATAACCAGCAAAGATCCATCCTGTTGCTAGAAGCACAATGCGAATGGATCCTCCCACATTTTCAGGATTTTAAAGGCTGTGGCAGCATATAATTTTTATTATACACAAGCTTGTCACTGATCTAACATTAAAGAACCAAAAAGTTACTAATGCTAAAAAGATCGCTAAGATATTATGCAGCTTCCACCCCAATATGAGGATATTATCGTAATAGTATCGCCATACTCAAGATTAGAAGTACTTGAGCTTATATGCATTTTACTAGAAGTAGAAAACATGATGAACTCCCGTGAAGAATCATCACGTAATTCCTAATGGAGTCTTGCAGCGTTCGGCACATGCAAATGCTCGATGAGGCTAGCAATAGCCGTGGCGCATAAAGGGCAAATGGAATAAAGGGATAAGGGAAGAGGTAATTCATAGTGGAAAAGTAAAGACAAAGGGCAGGGACTTCCGCACTTAAGGTCGCAAACCCCTAATAACCTTGGTTTAGGTATGAATGCATTGACCATTGGTTATGCAACTATTACATCCTGAAGCATGTGGTAGACCTTTACACAAAATCCACTGGAAAAGTCAATAAGACCCGGGGTAAATAATGTTGAATCATACTTCACCATTCAACATATTGTTGACACGAGTGCTGAGAAGTGTGATAATATGGTTCTTGAAATTATAAAGTTTGAGGAGTCCCAAAAGGACATATATGACTCATAAGGAGATCTGGATTAGTCTCCTAAGTATTCTTTCACTTTGCTAGTCGATGTCACATATTCCTTATAAATCTCCTTATCAGTTTAGCCTAGTTCCTGAATGAACATTTGGTCTACGCTCATGTTGAGCGATTATCATTAAAATTAAATAAATTAATATTTCCCAAATATTTGTCTAATTGTGCTATGTTGTTCTATATTCTACAATTTGTTCCTGATACAATAATTGTTTGATTGATAAATCATACTTCTAATATAGAATAAAGTATATAATCCAATAGTGGAGGTGAAAATCTGTCTAGAAGACAATTGTACTACACTAAGAGAATTTAAAATATTATAACTAACATCAGAAGCGATACTCTCACAGTTGGCACTGGAAGAATGCCATATCATACCCTCAGTCCATTCGCACTCTCTTAAGTTTTAAAGACATTGGCCTAAATCGTTTCTTTTTAGAGACAAAGAATGAGGATGCTACATAATACCTACTCATGATTAAGTTTAATGGGTGTAATAAATGTGTGGTTAAAAAACTTCATTCATTATCCTCCAAGTTATACTATGCACATATAAAACCTGAAGTTTGTGTTGCGATGAAAACCCAGAAATATTTAAGATCTAGCAGATTGACTCCTTGAGTTGAATATTATGAGAAAAATAATTATAATTTTGTTGGCCGTAGCATAAAGACTTTTCTAGACCTAAAGTTTTCTTATGCCCTTGTTGTGCTAAAGGAAAGCTCATACTTAGATCTTCTTACCTAAAAAGTTAGGGAGGAATCACTGAATTTCCTGGAGAAAATTCAAAGTGATATCTGTGGACCTGTTCAACCCCCTGTCGGGCCCCTTCTAAGAAATTTTATGGTATTTATAGATGCTTCTACTTGATGGTCCAATGTAGGTCTCTTATCTATTAGGAACCATGCTTCTACCAAACACTCAGACTTTATAGCTTCATGGAGCCTTACGTGAATGTGTTTGGCTTCGACGTGTGATTAGCCATATCTCGAAGTTATGTGGTGTTAACACCGTCGACCCTCCCACAATTATCATGAAGATAATGTTACTTGTGTTGCACGAATGCAAATGGGTTATGTAAAGAGTAATATCACGAAGCATATTGCTCCTAAGTTTTCTATCCTCACTAACTCCAGAAGAATAGTGAGGCAAAGATTGTTCAAACTAAGTCATGTGAAAATCTTGCAGATTTATTCACTAAGGTCTTGCCTAAATCCACATTTCAAAGATGTGTTAAAGGCATTGGAATGAGAAGACTTAGAGATATGCAAAGTTCTGGGGGAGTAAATCCTTGAACCATAACCCTTATTGTGATCCTGAAGATCCTAATATAAATCTAGAAGATTATAAGTTGCACTCTTTTTCCTCTAGTGAGTTTTTCTGAAGTTTTCTCACATGAAGGTTTTTAATGAGGCAACTAGTGCAACATGGAGTGTAAGTGTAATGTACTCTTTTCTCCATCTCCTTTTTTTCACTGGGTTTTTGAGTGGAGTTTTTGATGAGGCATGTGCATTACATGGTATTCGCCCAAGGGGGAGTGTTATAAGATAAGATTTCCATAACCGCTTCAGTTAGAATCTATCTCTTATGTGTTGGCGAATCCGAACTCATCTCTTACGCTTTTCGCTATATATTGGGCATCCCCTCTTGTACATGAATCAATCTAAAAAAAGCATGAGAACTTTGCCCCCATATATTGTGTGTGCTCTCTGTTCCTATTCATGTGATTTTGTTAGCGTGCTGTTGATTGATCGTTGGTGAACATCTACGATTTACAACACACGCGACTATGCATCATTGATTCCGAGGAGAAACAAGTCTCAGTGTGAAAATTAATCTATTGCTACGTGAGGATAGCCAAGAAAAGGAATAAGAAAATAATAATAATAACTTTTAGGATTTTTCCTCATGGTAACTTTAAAGTAACGCCTTCCACTGCACAGATCGATTTGGATGATACTCTATTGAGGATTAACAAGATGTCCACTATATGGTCCCAAGAGAATAAACAACGTAAAGATCGTAAGGTCTTATCTCAGAATCATCTTCATTTATCAAATGATATTCTACAAGAAGTTTTGAATGAGAAAACCACCGCCGCATTATGGTTGAAGCTGGAGTAGATTTGCATGACCAAAGATCTGACCAGTAAGATGCATTTGAAGCAGGAGCTTTATTCGCACAAGACGGCGGAAGATTAATGAACCACCTGACAGTATTCAAAGAAGTAGTCTCGAATCTCGAGTATATGGAGGTAAAATATGATGATAAAGATTTGGGTCTTATTCTTTTATGCTCATTGCTTAGTTCATACTCTACGTTTAAAGATACAATATTACCTATCTAAGATACTCTTACACTTAATAAAGTGTATGGAGCACTGCATGCGAAAAAAAAGATGAAACTCATGGTTTCAAATGAAAGTTCATGTTCTCATGCAGAAGATCTAATTGTCCGTGGTAGACAACAGGAGAGGAGTTCAAACATTGAATCAAAGGAAAAAGCTCGAGCAAAAATTACAGCGGTAGATCAAAATCCAAAGGAATGTACAAGTCGTGTAAGTTTTGAAAGAAAGGTGGACATGATATATCTGAGTGCTGGTGGGTAAAGACAAAGGAAAAAATGAATAACAACTCTAAAAAGGATCAACAGGAGGATGAAGCCAAAGCCACCATTGTTACCAGCAAGATTCTGATGGTGATGTTCTCATTGCCTTTGCTGGTGATTCTAAAAGTGGCGACGAGTGGATTCTTGATTCAGTCTGCACATTCCACATGAGCGCGAACCGTGAGTGGTTCGTTGACTATGAAGCTATGTCCAGTGGATCTGTATTGATGGGTGATAATTGTTAGGATTCAAATTCACTAATTCGAACCCACCATGTTTATTGCACTAGTCTCTGGATCAACGCTAGTGCACACAGCTCAACGTTGGCAAGCATCACATCATATAGAACGATAATAATAACAAGACTCCATTTATTGATATAACTATGTGTATGATCTTATGACCAACTTACATTATTAAGCCTCGCAGGGCTAGACTTGAAATAAAGACTAAGAAAATGCAGCTGAAAAATAGAAGACGCTCATGACTCATCAGTTTACCACAGGCGACTGACAAGGCTTGGGCCTAGTGACTTGCATTCTTGTGAAAGTCCTCCAACAAAGGCGATGACTCCTGAACTGTTGATTGGTTAGTGTTGGCAAGGGTGGGTACATAAAAGCATTTAACATATTGTACACAGAATTCAATTATGTATAACTATATGCAAGGTTTATTCCAAAGAAATGGCTAACAATGGCTAATTTACAGTAAAGCATCATTTATAAACAAGTACCATAAATAGATTGCAAAGACAATAAAACAAATATCAATAGTAAATAATTTTAGCTTTTCCAAATGAACCAAGTTTCCAATCCTAAGTCAAATTTTCAATCTTCCCTATGGCAACCTGCCATTCTATCCAGTTTTATTTTATTAAACTAACCCTTGACTATAATTCTTGAGCTATGGTCAATACCGCGAGCACGGCTATCCGAATAAATTTACACTCTATAGAGGTTACACACTTTACCCACATGATACAACCATACACCACACAGACAAGTGATTATAACAAAGCCTTTACAATGCACCACCTTAACCCGATACTATCCGTTAAGGTTTCAACACTTGTGGGTCTGCTTACCACATTCAGGGCCTCCCTCTTGCACCATGTGAGTTTACCATAACTCGGGACTCACACCGCCTATGATAGTACCAAAGCTAAGACATTGCAAATTAATCAGCTAGGCCGTCCCATATCAGACATGTGCTTGCATGATTGACTCGGGTCAAAGGCTTGCAATGTTAAGTCCTTAGGATGATCAAAGCAACACTTCCACATACCCTTTGCCCATCAGGCCCTCCTTGGCACACTTGCCCCTTGCCACTTACTCCAATCTAAGTGAATACCTTCCCAGTTGATTACCAAGCACCACGTGCCATCAACAATTCGACATTGTTGCGTGACATTTCTCGCCACAACAACTCAATCTCATTACTTGACCACACATGGCACACAAGTTCATAACATTGTTCCATGTTTCATTAGTCAAGATTAATTATCAAAGATTCAAACAGATTGATGATGTGGCATGGCTAAGTATACTAAAGCGATCTAACCATCCCATGCTGATTTTATTATTAACCAACTATAGTGAACCAATCTAGGGTGAAAAATAAATCATGGCATACAAATGACAAGGTATGGTATAGATCCAAAGGTATATTATCTAAGACCCAATTTAATTTGAAACCATTGTATACGTGAAATTATCATGCAATAAGTAAAACAACATAGCAATTTTATAAACATGGGTTCAACATGGTAAAATCATAACTTGCCTTGGCAAAGGTCCTAGTCTTGTTTTGGAACTTGATCTTGAGTCGACGGGTCCTCCTCTGATGCATCGCACAACTCAATGTCTACGCGAATCGAGAGAGAAAACCAAATAAATACCAAAATAGAGAGCAAATAAACTTTAAAAATCAAATAAAATTCACCATTAAATAGATCTTAATTTTACAAATTTTTAGAAATTTAAATCACCTCAATTGGAGCTCGTACGAGGGAGAACGAGCTTGAGAAAAATTCAAAAATATAAAAATTTGAAAATTAGAAAAATCAGAATTATCCTAATTATTTTTATAAAGAAGATTCATATTATTATGTCAGCATGACGTCATGCTGATGTCAGCCCTGACCCAAGCCAACTAGCATGTGACACGTGTCTCTTGATCCATGGACTCAGTCCATGAACCTCATTGGGTTCACGGTGGACTCGGTCCACACAGATCCGTCCCATTGACATGCATGCGGGTCCCACAGACTGCCGAGTCAACACCACCGCGACGCTGAAAGCATCTAGGCTCCTAATTCGATTTGGTTTTGGTAATTAATAACAATCATGGTTTAAAGGACTAATATTTTCAATTTGAGTATTTTTGAGAATAGGTTGGTCCAAGATTCGATGAATATGCATGGAAGCATGAATAGAAAATCAACGCGTCGAGACAAGATGGCTAAGGTATAAAATTTAAAGACCTTTTCATAGCTTTTGCCAATCTTGGTGTTTGGAGAAAAAATCGGATTGCTAGAATAGGTGTCGTACTATTAAGAGGGGTCTTTATCACGTGTTTGATGTCGATAAAAGTGTCGAGGCTCAAATTCTTATGCATATAGACATCTCTATAAAAATGCATTCAAAAGAGAAAATTAAATTCAAAATATTGCGCGTTTGGGCTTGTGGGGCTGGTATGACTGGGGCCCCTTGGTCATACCAGCCGTCAGTATGACCGGGCCTAAGGCCGGTCTATTTTTTCTAGTAAGGGATGTTTTTGCACCTAAGGAGGGCTCATACCGGTCTTCAGTATGATCGACCCCCTCCCGGTGCATTTTTTTCCAGAGTAATTGTTTTTGGCACCGATGAAGGGTGGTATGACCGGGGACCCTCTGATCATACCGGCGAGTGGTATGACCGGACCCACTCCGGTCATACCAGCCATGTGACCAACGGTCACTAGCCATGCATTAAATGCACAATAGTGACCGTTGGCTACCCAAGGGTGGTATGACTGGCCTCTCAGAAGGTTTTTGGCCAACTTTTGGCCAACGGCTAGAATTGGTTGGTGGGGGTTATAAATACCCCCATCTGCATTTTAGGGCTTGCCTTGGACCTCATTGATGATATTTGAGCTCTAGATTGTCTCCACAACTTTTTGTGCATTCAATTCACACTTTGAGAGAGTTAGGAGTAAAATTGAGTGGTGCATTTAGTGTTGAGCCTCTAGACACTCATTTCGACTTCAAGCAAGCATTAAGGCTTATTACTCTTGGAGGTTGGCACCTCCTAGACGGTTTGGAGGCGTGAGACATCGGTGATCTTCTCAAGGAAGCTTGTAAGGAGACCCGATCGGTTGTCAAGTCACCTCAACGTGGATTAGGGGAGATCGGTGTCGGTGTTTCATATGACCGGCAAGTAAATTTGTAAGTATAGGGGATCGCGCGCCCCCTCTCCTCGAATGGTTAGGCTAACAAAGCCTCGGATGAACACTGGATCGGATTGAGGAGTCTCAGATGTATACTGGTTCGGGCTGAACGTCCCTACTTCCAGTTCGTGGCCGAGGATCTCGTTGATCGGGGTATGGCGGATTACATGTGAGGACTAAGGACAGGCCCTTAGTGCTCATCTGCGTGGGTGTGCTTGGATGCTTCGTCCGACCGCTCGGATCGGGGGAGCGAGCCGGACGGTGGGAAGACGGAGAGAGTTTTTTAGTTCATGAAGAAGAGAGCCCCCCTCCCTAAAGGTCCCGCCCTTCCTTATATAGGCGAAGAGGGCGGGTTACATGAGGCTCGGGAGAGAGGTGCGACCAGGGCGCACTGTCCTTGGCGATCGGGTTTGCGATCTTCGGAGTTGACAGGTCCCTGCGTATGTCATGATGGGTTGGCGGGTTCGGCCAGCTACGCCCTGTCGGTAGGGTTAGCTAGCGGCGCTTCATTGGGAAGGCGCGTCCGCCCCCCTGGCGCTTGTCGGCGTAGGGGTTGCGTGGTGGTGTCTCTGGCGTGCTTTGAGAAGGCACGCCTATCTCCGCCGGCGGTTTGCCGTTCATAGGGGTTGCTCAACTTCGTCGGCCGATGATGTGGCGGAATTGCCGAGGCGGGATTTTGCCGGTCCCGGCCAAATGACCGGGTCGGAGGATGCCTACACTCCCGTCCTGTGGTTGGGTAGGAGCGTTCGAAGCCCCGACCCGGCTGGTTGTGGGCGCCAGAGTCCGACCGTGGTCGGATCGGGCGACTTCCGCAGCCGCCATAGGTGAGATCTCTCATGGCCCGATCGATACCTTTTGTCAGTGAGGCACCTCCGCCTCGAGATTCGTTAGTAGCCCCCGGGGCCAGTCAAAAACGCGGGGCATTCCCGGATGGACCCATCGATCTCCGCAGCATATCTCCTTCGCAGGCGCGGCGATGCCTCGGCTTCCCATGCCTTCCTTAACTTGGTCGCTTTCGGCTTCGCCTTAGAAGCGTTTATAAGGCGTCGCTGGCGTGGATCGGAGTAGCTGCTCTCAGTCTAGGTCTTGGATCTCCCCGGGACGCTTGGAGGTTGCAATGGCTTCCTCTCGGTCGCCCTCCTCCGTCTGCGGATGTCTGCCGGTGGTGTTTAGTTTCGGGGACGAGGCGCCGCAGGTGCCTACGGACGAGGAGGCCTTCCTTGCGGAGCTTTGGGAGGACTTGGACCTGGCCATGGCGGAGCGGGCGAGGCTCGACGCCATCGACCGTGACGCCGCCGCTGCTGTTGACGCGTTGATCGGTGTCATCCCAAGGCTCGCCAAGGCGAGGGACGCCCTTGTTCGGGCGGTCCGACGCGTGCCCGGCGCTTAGCTTTTCTTGTTTTCTTGCTTGCTTCTGCCCTCCCCCAATTTTTGGGAGACAATCAGCGGTTCGGTGTTGCCCCATACGCTGTTTGAATGTAGTCGTCTTTTTGCGTGCTTGGGGCTTCTATTCCTGCGATCCTTTCGATGTTTCTGACCACACCACGGAGTAGTGGGTTTTGTTATGTAACGCGAGATCCGCCCGGCTGGGTCGATCCCTTTCGTCCGGGGGCACGCGAGCGCACCCGGTGGGTGTAGCCCCCGAGCCCCCGAGCGGATCAAAGAACTGGTCGGGGGGTTATCCGGGTCAGACGAGTCCGATCACTTTGGTCGGAGGGCTCCGGCCCGACGCTGAGCCACGAGATAGACGCCTTGTGCATTGCGTGGGTTCCGATTTTAAACGCCGGTTTACGTCGCACTGACGCCTTGATCGTGGTCGCAGGGAGGTCCGGATGCCTTCGCGAGAGGTACGGTTCCCGAAAGTGCTTTTTTAACGTCGTAGCTAGATGCGTAGTGGATCGGCGAGGAGGTTTGGATGCCTTCGCGAGAGGTTTCGGTTCGAGTGCTTTTTAACGTCGTAGCTAGACGCGGTCGTGATCGGCAAGGAGGTCCGGACGCCTTCGCGAGAGGTTCCGGTTCCCGAGTGCTTTTTTAACGTCGTAGCTAGACGCGGGCATGATCGACAGGGAGGTCTGGATGCCTTCGCGAGAGGTTCTGGTTCCCGAGTGCTTTTTTAACGTCATAGCTAGACGCGGCCGTGATCGGCAGGGAGGTCCGGATGCCTTCGCGAGAGGTTCCGGTTCCCGAGTGCTTTTTTAACATCATAGCTAGGCATGTTAGTGCTATTTTTACACCGTAGATCGATGGGCGTGTTAGTGCTATTTTTACGCCGTAGCTGGTCGTGTTAGTGCTATTTTTACGCCGTAGTTGGGCGGGTTAGACGTGCTGGTTTAACACCGGAGCTAGGCGGGTTAGATGTGCTGGTTTAACGCCGGAGCTAGGCGGGTTAGACGTGCTGGTTTAACACCGGAGCTAGGTGGGGGGCATCCGTCTCGAGTCCTCGTCTTGCTCGACCTGAGAGGAGAGGCCATTGTCGATCGACGACGTATCGCCCGTCCGCAGTGTGGGACTGGAGGGGTGAGCAGATCGTGCTTGCCCTCGTCGGTAGAACACCATGCTCGTGGAGCTGCAAACGGGTTATTCGAGTGGGCCCTGGAGGTCGGGCGACCTCCGAGCGGACGATCCCTGCGTCGGGTGTCCGACCAGCTGGGGGCGACCCATAAAAAACCTTTCTTTACTCAATCCCGTACCGGACCCCAAGCCGTTCGTAACTCGGGCGCCTGGTTTGCTCCCCTTCGGGCTCCATGAGAGTTTGAAGTATGGTCTCGGACGCGAGCTAAGGTGATTGGGTCGTCCGCCAACCCAACTAAGGACCCACCGAGGGTTCGCCTTAAACTTGCTCCTCGCTCGTTTGCCTACGGGGTCGGCGGGGGATCCATTCGGTGGATCCTGCCTTTGGGACCCATGGCCAGGTCTTAGTCGTCAGGCTTTCAAGCCTTCTCGCCACCTTGAGGCTGCAAAGGCCTGGTGGGCTTTTCCTCCTGCCCTGGGTCGGTTTGAGCCGACCCGGAGGCGGAGATTGAGGGGTTGCGGGGCGTTTCGCCCGGAGCGATACCCCGACGTCTCTGCAAGCATTTGATGCGCGTGCGGAACTTAAACATGAAACGAAATGATCGGGGGGCGGCATGTCTTACCGATGGCTTGTCGCGGCGTCCGCGGCGGGACACGTGATGCTTGGGTCGGTAAGCGACTAGTTGATGTGTGTCCGGCTTGCATGCGCCTTAATAAGTGCCTGCAGATTTTGAGGTAATGGGGGCTAGGTCGTTTTCCCATCCTCCGACATCGCTGCTCCCTTGCTTTTCGTGATTTCCCCTCCTGCAAAATGTCATGGACTGGGTCGAAAGGGTTACCATCGTGGGGGGAACCGAATGGCTATTTAGATCATTACGCTGGTCCGATTTCCATCCTCCGTGCTTTACAGGGATGACGAACAACCGACGACCGGGGCTTGGGAAACCACGGGGGTCATATAAGCGCGGGTCATCATGTTGACGTTTTTAGGAAAGCTCAGATAATGAGGAGTTCGCTTGCACTTGCCGCAGGGCCGGAATGTTCCCGACCGGTCATAGATCGTACCGCACGGGTGTTCCCTTCTCATGACTACATTGCCCATAGCCGTAGCCGGGCGAGGCCGAGCCTTCTGGTCGGAGGGACTACCGTTGGGGAGGATCTAATGGTAGACCAGATCGCCTGACTCGCGTGAGTATAAGAACCCTAGGTATAAGTTGCTTATCCACACTTGCGCGGGAGAAGAGTGTTCCCGACCGACTAGGGGTCGCTCCGCATGGGTATTTCCTTCTTCCACAGAGCACTACTTCGCAACCGTAGCCGCTGGGGCGTAGGCCGTAGCGCTCGGGTCGAGGGGGTTACCGCTAAGGAGGACCATGTAGCCGACCCGGTCACCCGACCCGTGAAAGTGTGTGAGCTTGCAGCCCCCGAGCGGTGCGTGGGGGCCGAGCTTGTGATCACTACATAGTGCTTAAACTCGGAAAATAATTGCGGAAGGAGTTTTTGAAGGAAAGACTGTCTTATCTTCCTATTCCGCATGTCGGAGATGTCGTGACGGTTTTTGGCTCGTCTTTTCGGCGTGCGGTTAAATCCGATGGCGAAAGTCGAAGGGTCGTGCCGTGAGGTGCCACAGGAGGGACGGAGAGAGCGCGTCGCGCCGCTCAAAGCGCCGAAGTTATCGCGCCTGATCGTGGCCACTCGCCTCTGCCTTTGAAAAAGATCGCACGAAAATCTCGAGGGCCGTCACTCTTTTCGTTGTTTAGCTTCTTCACCCCTTCACCTTTTGTCCCAAAGACAAGAGAGAAGAAGTAGCAGAATCTTGAATGGCGAGAATGGGCGGCAGTGACGGTGACCAGACGGCCGAAGCGGAGGCGGCATGAACTCTGAGGCCTCGATGTTAAGAGGCCCGCTATGACGGCCCTCCCATCGCGATGGGGGACAGGGTCACGCTGCCTTCGTCGTCTTTCCGCATTAGGATCCCCCTCCGCGGGTAGGTCTTGACTGCCGGCCCCGGGGTGGCTTCGAATTTCACCTTTTACTAACGTCGGGCCATTTTTTCCTTTTTCCCTCTCAGCGCCTCCGGCCTGCGTCTGGGCCACTCGTCTGGGCCAGCCGTCTGCGATGGCCACCGCGACAGGGACGGATGGATGGCGCGACTTGCCCTCCGTCGCTCTGGGTCATCCTCCTTTGGCGGCGCCCCGGGCGATGGATCTGTCGATCGCATACCGGTGAGGCCTCTCTCAACGCCCATATTGCGAGGGCCACCTTCCTTGCGGCGGAGGCGGCGCAGCAGCGGACCCTCGCCCGGGCCGCACGGGAGGAGCTTGCCATGACGCGCGAGGAGATGGCGTCACAGCGGGCTCAAGCCGAAGCCGCCGAGACGGAGCCGGCGAGCTGCGTGAAGAGCTGCGGGCCTCGCGCGAGACCCTCCCGCCTATGCTTACCGGCTTTCAAAGCATAGGGAGGAGCACAGAGCCGCTTGGGGTGAAGAAGGACCACGGACCATACCCGTCGGGTATGCCATGCCTCACTCTAGCGGCCAACGCCCTCACCGACCGCCCTCAGCCTTGCGCGAAGCGCCCGCTCATGAGGGCGAAGTCGCCCGTCGGCGTCATGAACACGTGTTAACTCGGCTGCGCTACCGCGACACTACCTTTCGACCGATGGCGGCGTCGCCGGATCGAATGAGACGCAAGCCCGATTCGAGCGAGTGCGGGCGGCGTGAGAAGGTCGCGGCATGAGGGGACGTCGTTATGAGCAACGATGGCTCGGATGGTGATGACGCCTCCGGCTAAGGAACCTCCTGGCGCCTCTGCTTTCTTTTGTTTTTTTGGTGTGGTGCGATGTGTTTTTTGGACACCTTCCTTAATATCTTGCCTTTTTCCTTCATGAGTAACATTCGCTGAATCACCATAGCTTTTAGGAGCCACGAGGGCGGCCAGAGCGTAGGTCCCAGCGCTGCGATATCACCATCTGGATCTTCAGGTCGAACGGTGGTGAGTTGGGGAACCTTCATAGCGGTGAAGGGTCCTCCCCACGGGGATCCTTGGAGTGGCGTAGCGGCTGCAGACACCCCTTTGGATGGTGAAGTCGAGGAAGGTGAAATGAGCTCCGCTCCTGGCGTGAACACGTCGTCGAGTTCGCGCCGTCGTTGGTGAAGAAGACCATCGAGGAGGGAAATGGGAATCCAGAGATCACGGAGATGACACGCAAAGCCCCCTACCTGGCGCACCAACTGTCGGTGTTTCGTATGACCGGCAAGTAAATTTGTAAGTATAGGGGATCGCGTGCCCCCTCTCCTCGAATGGTTAGGCTAACAAAGCCTCGGATGAACACTGGATCAAATTGAGGAGTCTCAGATGTATACTGGTTCGGGCTGAACGTCCCTACTTCGGTTAGGGTCGAGGATCTCATTGATCGGGGTATGGCGGATTACATGTGAGGACTAGGGACAGCCCTTAGTGCTCATCTGCATGGGTTTGCTTGGATGCTTCGTCCAAGCCCAGCTCCGGATCGGGAAGCGAGCCGACAGTGGGAAGACGGAGAGAGTTTTTTTAGTTCATGAAGAAGAGAGCCCCCTTCCCTAAAGGTCCCACCCTTCCTTATATAGGCAAAGAGGGCGGGTTACATGAGGCTCGGGAGAGAGGTGCGACCAGGGCGCACTGTCCTTGGCGATCGGGTTTGCGATCTTCAGAGTTGATGAGTCCTGCATATGTCATGATGGGTTGGCGGGTTCGACCAGCTACGCCCTGTCGGTAGGGTTAGCTAGCGGCACTTCATTGGGAAGGCGCTTCATCCCCTCAGGCGCTTGTCGGCGTAGGGGTTGCGTGGGCGGTGTCTCTGGCATGCTTTGGGAAGGTACGCCTATCTCCGCTCGGTTGCTTCGTTCAGACGGGGGTTGCTCAACTTCGAAGTCGACCGATGACGTGGCCGGAATTGCTGAGATGGGATTTTGCCGGGGTCCCTACCCGCGACTGGGTCGGAGGATGCCTACACTCTCGTCCTGTGGTTGGGTAGGAGCGTTCGGAAGCCCCGACCCGGCCCTACCATGGTCAGGAGGAGTCCGACCCGTGGTCGGATCGGGCGTCTTTCCAAGCAGCGTCATAGGTGAGAGATCTCTCATGGCCCGATCGATACCTTGCTGTGAGGCACCTCTGGCCTCAGTATTCGTCAATCGGCAAGTCTCCGAAACCACGGGATAAAAATTTTTATCTCTCATTTTCTTGTGACTTGCATTTATTATTCTTGTGCTAAATTCTTATTTCTAGCAATTTGAGTATATTTGAAACTAGAATCCTTTATTGTTCATACTTAACTTGCTAGACTTCTTGTTATCACTAGAAGTCATAATTGTAAATTTTCATTTATTGTAATCTTCACTCAGAAACTTAATTAATTACAGTTAGGATTAAAAAAATTTAGAAACCTCCTATTCACCCCCCTCTAAGCAGTTATCCTTGATCCTACATATGCACACGCAATTGACCATGCAAGTGACTTTGCACGCGTGTCTGCCATGTGCTAATGAAGCGTCAACCCACGTTAGACAGTGGCGCACAACCCTAGGGTCACCATCGGCGATCGGCGAGACCACCTACGGTGAGCTCATCACCTCATATACCTCCTGACACGATCGGTTCTCATATAAGAGCACCTAGTGTGGCCTTCTTCTCCGGCGGCGACGGCCTCCTCGGTGAATCTCCTCTCTGACGGTGCTCTGGCGGAGCAACGGTGCGCACTAGGTGTTCTGGGTGACAGCGAAGCAGATGTGACCTGTCTCAGGCTCCGTGATGACTTGACAGTAGCGAATCGATGATTTCTTCCTCACGGCGGCGCTCGGCGAAAATCTCAGATTGCGGTGAGTTGGCTTTGGTTCTTGCGGCGCAACCTTGGGGCTTCGACTACTTAAGCTCTAGCGCCTTCGACGTGTGCCTTTATAGCCACAGTAGCCCTCTCCGGTGTTGATTCAGACCTCGAGTCCATGGTGGCCACGGCACCGAGTTCATTGCGAAGACGATGACGTGGCTTCGTTCGATGGCGATCCGACGGTCACGAAACACTCCCAACGCCACACGATCCTATCCGAACACGCGTTTCCCGCAACAACACGGATTTGAAAGAGACCCGTACCAGTATGCTTCAATCTCAATCACTTGATCTAGATCCAACAGTTGAAATCTGATGATGCCATTTCTTGTAGCAACTATTCTCCAGCGTCTAATGTGAATCCAACGGCAGCTAAACTCCTAGGGTTCCAAAACCATCACACCACCGGATCGCGATCCAACGGTCGTCGATCGAGTTTCTAGAAGACGGGCCGGACTGGCAAAAATAGTATGGGCTTCGGCCCAACACTATTTGAATGGGTTTCTCGGATTTTTCTTTTAAAATAAATACATAAATTAATTTAATTCGTTTTAGTCAACAAAAATATCAAAAAAAAAATCTAAGAAAATTCTCAAAAATACTTTGATACATTTTGAGCTCAAATAAAATATTTTAGCAAGACTTTACATTAATTTTATCTACATATAGATAGTTTTCTCAAAAGACCAATATACTTAATTTAAAATAAATTCAAATAAAATCTAGAAAAATCACAAAATGCACAAATAGCAATAAAATAATAATAACGGTGATTTTTGGGATGTTATAATAATACACCATGTAAGATTCCAGGCATTGATTCTATTCAGATCAAGATGTTTGATGGCACCATCAGAACTTTATCGGATGTTCAACACATTCTAAATTTAAAGAGAAGTCTTATCTCATTAAGTACTCTTCATTCTAAAAGGTACAAATATTCAGGTCGAAGTGGAGTTCTAAAGGTTTCCAAAGGCTCTCTTGTTGTGATGAAGGGTGATATGAAGGCTGCCAACCTATACCATCTACGAGGCATTACAATTTTAGGTAATGCTGCTATTGCCTCAAACAAATCATCCGATTCTGATGCTACTAATCTTTGGCATATGTGACTGGAGCAGATGAGTTAAATTGACATGATGAAGTTATGCAAAAGAGGACTTCTTGATGGTCAAAGTATCGACAAGTAAAAATTTTGTTAACATTGTATCTTTGGCAAGCAAAAGTGGGTGAAATTCAGTATTGTAACTCACTCTACAAAAGGCATATTGGATTATGTTCACTCAGATTTGTGGGAGAATCCCATCATATTTCATAAAGCACAAATAAGATGTATTCCAAACATTCAAAGAGTGGAAGATTATAATTGAAAAACAAACTAGCAAGCATATAAAGAAACTGCATATCGATAATGGCTTGGAGTTTTGTTCTGAACAATTTAAAGTTTTACGCAGATCAGAGGGTATTGTGAGACATTATACTGTTACAAGTACTCCTCAATAAAATGGTGTGGTTGAACGTATAAACAAAACCATCATAGAGAAGGTAGGTTACATGTTATCAAACTCTGGCTTATCTAGGAGTTATTGGGTTGAAGCCGCATTCACTACTTATTATTTAAACAATCAGTCACCAAACCTGACAATTGATAAGAAGACTCCAATTGAGGTATGGTCTGGTTCTCCAGCAGATTATTCAAATTTGAGAATATTTGGCTGTCCTTCTTATGGTCATGTTAATAATGGCAAATTAGAGCCTAGGGCTGTTAAGTGTATTTTCTTTGGTTATAAGTCTGGTGTGAAAGGCTATAAATTGTGGAATCCTAAAACTAGAAAGGTGGTTATTAGCAAAGATATTACCTTGGATCAATTTTCTTTATAGTAACACCCATAGATGGGATCACACTGTTGGTCCAATGGTAGCTTTAGTTTGAATTTTTGAGTTCATTTGTTCTTTGGTTTTGGTGTTTATTTGCTATTTCTTTTCGATTCGCGTAGACGTTGAGTTGAGCGAGGTTCCGGAGGAGGAATTAACAACTCAAGAGCAATCTTCGGAGCAATACCAGGAACTTAAGCAAGGCAAGTTGTGCTTTGATCATGTTGAACCCATGTTAGGAAAAATTGCTATTTTGCTTTACATTATTGCATGTTATTTTATGTGTATAAATGATTTCAACATAAATTTGGGATTAGCTAATATACCCATTGAATTATACCCTACCTTGTTATTTGTATGCCATGCTTCATTGTCAACCTAGGTTGGTTACTATAGTTGGTTAATAATGAAATCAACATGGATGGTTAGAACGGAATAGACTTGCTTAGCCATGCTACGTCATCATATGTACATGAAATGTTGGTTATTAATCTTGAATAATGGAATATGGAACAATGATGTTAACTTGTGTGTCATGTGTGGTCACACGAGGAGATTGAGTTGTTGTGGCGAGGAGGTCACACAACAAGGTTGAATTGTGTATAGCATGTGACGCTTGGTAATCAATCAAGCGTTTGGTAATCACTTAGATTGAAGCAAGTGGCAAGGGCAAGTGTGCGGTGGGACCGATGGGCGAGGGTATGTGTAAGTCTTGCTTTAATCAATCTTAAGGACTTAACCTTGCGAGCCTTTGACTGAGTCAATCTTGCAACCACATGTATCATATGGGGCAGCCTAGTCGACTAATTTGCAAATGCTTAACTTGAGTGCTATCGTGGTGGTGTGAGTCCTGTGTATGAGGAAACTCTCATGGCGCAAGAGGGGGGCCTTGTTGTGGTGGTGTAACCCTTCAGTGTTGAAACCTCAGCAGGTAGCACTGGGTTAAGAGGATGCATTGTAAAGGCTTTGTTATGATCATTCGCCTGTGTGGTGCATGGTTGTATCATGTGGGTAAAGTGCATAACCTCTGCAGAGTGTACAAACTATTCGGATAGCCGTGCTCACGGTATTGAGCAATGCTCGGGAATTACAGTCAAGGGTTAGTTAATTAAAATGGACAACTATTTGGGATGACAGGATGCCATGAGGATAATGGAACTTGACTTAGGTGGAAACTTGGTTTATTTGAAAATCACTGAATCTATTTACTTGTTACTATTTGTTTTACTGTCTTTTCAATCTATGTATTGTATGTGTTTACAAATGCTACTTAGTTGCAAGTAAACCTTAGCCAAACCTTTGGGATAAGCCTTCATATAGCTATGATAGAATTGCATTATGTGCACAACTTGTTAAGTACGTGTTGGTGTACTCACCCTTGCTTAACAACCAACAATAGTGGAGAAATCATCGCCAGTATTGGAGGTGGACTTTCAGGTGGACACGGGTCACTAGGCCAATCGTAGTCAGCTGCCTGTGGTGTGCTGATGGGACATCTACGTCTTTTGCTATATTTTTCCGCTGCATTTGTTTATGTTTACCTCAGGTTAACCCATGTGGCAGAATAATGTAAGTGATCATAAGATCATACACTAGTTATATTGAATAAATGAAGTCTTGTTATTCTTATCGTTGTGTATGATGTGATGCTTACCGATGTTAAGCTGTGTGCACTAGCGTTTGATCCTGGGACTAGTGCGGTAAAACACAGTGGGTTTGAATTGGTGAATTCGGGTCCCGACAGAGGTGGTATCAGAGCATACTGACTGTAAGACTTGGCCCTAGCTTGGTGGAGTGTCCAAAACTATTTTCTAAAGGAAAAGCCTAAATTGGATTAAGATAACACTCTTGACTTATCTCATTCTCTGATCCTTACCTTTGCTGAAATCTACCTCAAATTTTCGTGGAGTGGTCGTTTGAAGTTGAAGACTTACCTATTTTTCTTCTAAATAGATGAGGAGGACACAGTCGTACGTAGAGTGCGAGGGTGGTTACGCCACAGAACTCTGGAGGGTGCTCCAAGTTTTGGGAGGTTTCGCCAAACCAACGTATCAAGGCCGAGATTGGATCGTCAACGGAGCCACAAGAGGAATGATGTGCAAGCTGTTAATCTACGCCAGAAATGGTGAGAGGTCAAGCCAACCTATCAGCATCACGGTGAGAAGAGCCACTTGGGAGATCGGTATCCGTGGAGGCATCACGACTTTCCCTACGGAGGATCTGCTACGACTACTACCACGAGTTGGATGACACAGTGTTGAGACTCCATCCCATGGTTCGAGATGCTTGGCGTTCATATCGTCACACTAAGGAGGATGCTACTGCGGTGCACTTAGCATGATTTGCAAATGCTCAAGCTCATGCCCATGACACCGGCTACGAAATTGGGGCGGTCTATGAAGCACTCGAGTTGCGGAGAAGGAACGCACGAGACTCGAGTAGCCTACGAGGAAAGGATCATGGAGCTCGAGGAAGCATTACAGGAAGGAGGCCGCGCTACACCAACATCATCGGAAGAGGCAGAATCAAAGAAGATAAAATCTGAGTCTGAGGAGCAAACAACTGAAGAACGTTGGGATCGATTTGTACCAGCGCCAGCTCATCCACCAGTGTACCCACCGGGAAGTTCTCGTGGGGGATGGCTCGAGTAGTCTTAGAGTTAAGTTGAGACTTGAGTATCGAGTCGCGTCATTAGAGTAGTCTTACCACATGTAATAGACGTTAAGGTTGAGTGTTTAGTTTGGATTTTAACGTTTGCTGAGTGTGCAGTATGTGTTGCAAGCTTTTAGGCTTTTGTAAGCAACCATACCAAGTTAATTAATAAAGATATAAAGTTGGGTTTAACCTATTTCCCCCATTTTAGAAATTCTTGCATCGTATCTGTGCTATTTCTATCTCTCCTAACCCAAGAAGCGATAAAACAGATGGTGAACACTCGCGATAACAATGGAGCCTCAGGGAGTGGTCTTCGCAAGAATGACAATCCTAATGAGGGAACACCAACACCACCAGCAGATGTGCAGAACTTAGGAGCTTTCATAGCAGCACAGACACAGCTTATGCAAACCATGATGCAGCAAATGCAGAATATGAACAATCAAGCTGCAAGCAACAACAACGTGCCTCAAGGCAATAATGGGCAGCGCTCTCATTCTAAGTTGTCGGATTTCATGAGAACACGTCCCCCGACATTTTCAGGCAATGCCAATCCTTTGGAGGCCGATGATTGGTTGAGAACCATTGAGAGAAAGTTACACATCACGCAGTGTGAAGGTAATGAGAAGGTACTGTATGCTTCACACCAGCTAGAAGGGACTGCTGCAGAATGGTGGGAGAATTATTGCGCAGCACATGAAGCCCCACAAGAAATTACTTGGGAAGAATTTACAGTTGCTTTCCGTCAGTATCATGTGCCTGAAGGAATGATGGACCTTAAAAAGGAAGAGTTCATGGCTTTGAAGCAGGGAGGCCAGTCAGTGGCGGAGTACCTGAATAAGTTTACTCATTTGGCACGTTATGCACCTGAAGATGTGGCCACGGATAAGGCTAGGCAATCTCGTTTCTTGAAGGGTCTAAACTCTGGACTGCAGGTGGGACTAATCACCCACAACTTCCCTGATTTTCAGGAGTTGGTCAATAAAGCTTTGATCCTTGAGGATAAGCGTAAGGAATTGGGAGAGGATCGCAAGCGCAGAATGGCTAGTCAAGCTGGACGGCCTACTCAATTTAGATTGAGGATGACACCTCAACAGTTTGCTAGGATTCAGCCACAGCTGCCAAGCAAGACAGCAACTTCATCATCTCGCCTTGCTAATCAGAATTTTCAAACCCCAGCACCAGGGAGTAATGCACAGGCAGGAAGTCAACAGTCTGCTATCAAGAAATGTTTCTCTTGCAATGAGCCAAGACATTTCGCCAACAAGTGTCCGAAGAAGGGAAATGTTACTCCAATTCGTTTTAATTTGAGCACTGCACCATCTACAGCTCCAGTGACAGGAAGTAATCGAGTATCAGTGTAGTCAGGAGCATCACCGCAGACAGCAGTACATGGAAGGATCAACCATATCACTGCTGATGAAGCTCAAGGAGCAACGGATGTTGTACTGGGAAGGTTCTTGGTTAACTCAGTACCAGCTACAGTTTTATTTGATTCTGGAGCATCACATTCGTTTGTTTCTCAGAGTTTTGCCATGAGAAATGGATTTGTTGTGCAGAATCTTAAGTGTGTGCTTTTAGTCCAAGCCCCAGGATCTGAACTTCGATCTAGCCTTGGATGTTTGGGAGTTAAGTTGCTTATGAATGGGATAGAATTCCTAGCAAATCTTATTCTGTTAAATACCCAAACCTTGGATGTTATTTTAGGAATGGATTGGTTGACCAAGCATAAGGTTGTTTTGGATTGTGGACAAAGGATGGTATCTCTAGAAAGCCCTAGCGGTAAGAAAGTGGAAGCACATGCAACCGCAGTTCGCGATGGTCAGATAATGATCAATAATGTTAAAGTCACTAACCTTGAAGATGTGCCAGTGGTTAGAGATTTTCCGGAAGTATTTCCTAAGGAGTTACCAGGTTTGCCGCCAGATCGGGACATCGAATTTGTCATTGAGTTGGTACCTGGAACAGCACAAATAGCAAAGAGACCGTATCGGATGCCGACTAATGAGCTAGTGGAAATGAAGAAGCAAATTGAAGAATTGATTGAGAAAGGGTTCATTAGACCAAGTTCTTCCCCTTGGGGAGCACCAGTGTTGTTCGTCAGGAAGAAAGATGGAAGTCTAAGGATGTGCATTGATTATCGTGCACTTAACGAGGTGACGATTAAGAATAAGTACCCTTTACCAAAGATTGATGATTTGTTTGATCAATTGAGAGGAGTGGGAGTTTTCTCCAAGATAGATCTTCGATCAGGATATCATCAGTTGAAGATTCGGGAAGAAGATATTCCAAAGACTGCATTCTCTACCCGCTATGGACATTATGAGTTTACAGTCATGTCCTTTGGATTAACCAATGCCCCTGCATATTTCATGAACATGATGAATAAAGTATTCATGGAATATTTGGATAAATTTGTGGTTATCTTTATAGACGATATCCTTGTGTATTCCAAGTCAGAAGAAGAGCATGCTGAGCATTTGCGATTGGTTTTGGAGAAATTGCGAGAATAACAGTTGTATGCCAAATTCAGTAAGTGTGATTTTTAGAAAGAGAAGGTGGAATTCCTTGGTCATGTAATGACAGCTATAGGAGTTGCTGTAGATCCAAGTAAAGTGGAAGTTGTGTTACATTGGGAACAACCAAAGACAGTTACTCAGATCCGTAGTTTTCTAGGAATGGCGGGATATTACCGTCGATTCATCAAAGGATTTTTGACGATTTCTAGACCTCTTACGCAATTGTTGAAGAAAGAAAAGAAATTTGCATGGACGCTAGAGTGCGAGGAAAGTTTTCAGGAGTTAAAGAAACGATTAACATCTGCACCTGTGTTAGTACTGCCAGATGTACAGTGCAGTTTTGATATTTATTATGATGCATCAAGACAGGGTCTTGGTTGTGTGTTAATGCAGAACGGCAAGGTTGTAGCTTTTGCATCAAGGCAGTTGAGGCTGCATGAAGGAAATTATCCGACGCATGATTTGGAGTTAGCAGCTGTAGTGCATGCTTTAAAGATATGGCATCATTATCTCATTGGAAATAGATGTGAGATATATATGGACCATAAGAGCCTAAAGTATATATTTACCCAGTTAGATCTTAACATGAGGCAAAGGAGATGGCTAGAATTTATTAAGGATTATAATGTTGGAATCCATTATCATCCTGGAAAGGCCAATGTGGTAGCCGATGCCCTGAGTCGGAAAAGCCACAGCTTAAACGCGATAGAAGCTAGCGATCGACCGGAGTTGTGTGAAGAATTTTGGAAGTTGAGATTAGAGGTTGTGCCTTAAGGATTTGTAGCTGCCTTAGAAGTAAAACCAACCCTGGAAAGTCAAATTAGGGAAAGGCAGAGTAAAGATGAGAAGATCAACAAGATCAAGTCTAAGAAAGAAGAAGGTTTAGCCGAAGATTTCTCGGTAGATGAACAAGGAACCCTATGGTTTAAAGGTCGAATCTGTGTGCCAAATGAGAAAGAGATTAAGCAATTGATTCTAGAAGAAGCGCACGATTATAAGTATTCAATTCATCCAGGAAGTGCCAAGATGTATCAGGATCTTAAGAAGAGATTCTGGTGGCCAAGTACGAAGCGTGAAGTTGCAGAGCATGTTGCATTATGCGATGTGTGTCAAAGAGTAAAAGCAATGCATCAAAGGCCTGCAGGACTTTTGCAGCCATTAAAGGTTCCATAATGGAAATAGGAGGAGATTGGTATGGATTTTATCACTGGACTACCTAAAACTCAGTGAGGTTACGATTCGATATGGGTTATCATTGATCGGTTGACCAAAGTTGCTCATTTCATTCCGGTTAATACAACCTATTCAGGAGATCGATTAGCAGAGCTGTATATATCCAGGATTGTATGTTTGCATGGTGTGCCTAAGAAGATTTTATCGGATCGAGGTACCCAATTTACCTCAAGATTTTGGGATAAATTGCATGAAGTAATGGGAACTCGTCTAAATTTCAGCACTGCTTATCATCCACGACAGATTTCGGCCAAGCGTAAAGAGTTAATCGATTTTAGAGGATATCTTTGAGAGCTTGTGCGATATCTTACAAGACATCTTGGGATAAAAGTTTGCCATATCACGAGTTTAGTTACAACAATAGTTATCAGGCTAGTTTGCAAATATCGCCATTTGAAGCTTTATATGGTCGGGCTTGTCGTACCCCGTTGAATTGGAATGAGACGGGGGAGCGTTCAGTATTTGGGCCTGAGATGCTCAGAGAGGCTGAAGAACAAGTTGCCATGATCCGAGAAAGACTGAAAACAGCACAGTCAAGGCAGAAGAGTTATGTTGATAATCGTCATCATGATTTGAGCTTTGAACCCAATGATTTCGTGTATCTTAGGGTTACTCCCCTTAAAGGTGTGAAAATGTTTCAAGTCAAAGGAAAGCTCACACCTAGGTATGTTGGACCATTTAAGATCCTGAGCCGCCGAGGAGAGGTTGTGTATCAGTTGGAGTTGCCACAGTCATTAGCAGGAGTCCATGATGTGTTCCATGTGTCTCAGCTTAAGAAATGTCTTAGAGTGCCAGCAGAGCAGACGCCGTTAGAAGCAATCGAGTTACAGGAGGATCTGACTTACAAAGAGCAGCCTATTAAGATTTTGGATGTAATGGAGCGCAGGACCAGAAATAAGTCTAACCGCTTTTGTAGAGTTCAATGGAGTAATCATTCAGAAAATGAAGCAACCTGGGAGCGTGAGGAAGATCTGAAGGCAGAATCCCCAAACCTATTCTCTAGTTAGCCCTAAATCTCGGGATCGAGATTCCGTTATGGGGGGGAGGTTTGTAACATTCCAATTTTTTACTTTTAAATTATTAAATATTATTTTATTGCAATTTATGATTTTTGTGAATTTTCTGGAATTATTTGGATTTTCTGAGATTTATTTGAATTATTTTGACTTAATATATAATGCCTTTTATCAAGAAATAATCTTAAAAAGAAAAGTTTAAAATAAAGTTTTGCCAAAAATATTTTATTTAGATCCAGAATGTCTCAAAGTATTTTTGAGATTTTTCTTGGAATTTTTAGAAGTATTTTATTGCCCTAAATAAATCAAATGATTTACTCAAATTATTTTAATTAGAAAAGCCTAAAAATCCTTGTGAAGAAAGATCGGGTCAAGCCCAAAGATCGCTCGAACGCCACAAATGAAAAGGGGTTGATCGTCGACCGTCGGATCAAAATCCAGCTGTCAGTATTCACCCACGTTATTTACGAAACCCTAGAGTTTGTAGCCGTTAGATCTTGATCGCACAGTCGACATTGATCGGTACCGGTTCGGATTCCATCTTTTATCGTGACCGTTGGATCGAGATCGTGTGGTCGAGGCTCATCGTCTCCGAGAAGGACTCTGCGCCGCCGTCTCCGATTCGAGTTCCTCCGCCGCCAAGGAACTTTCCTTGTTCCCTGCGCCGTGTCGGGTATTTAAGGACCCTAAGACCCTTCCCGAGGTTCATCCGTCGCCGCGATCCTTTGTTTGTTGCGCCGCCGAGGAACACCGGCCGCCGCAGAGCTCGCCGGAGTGCCGAGGACCTTCGCCGCGTCATAGCCGTCACTAGGGATACTCTTCCGCCGTGTTGAAGCCGGATTCGGATTCGTCGACTTGTGCTGCAACTGTTCCGCCGGTTCTTCGTCGCCGGGAAGCGCCAAGACACCGTCGGGCTCGCCTTCGTCTTTAGCTCCGGTGGATTCAAGTCGCCGCGCCTCCATTGCCGCTCGGGAGAAGTACCAACCGTTGGATCTTCATCGAAGCGCCGAGGATCGTCCACGTCGCCTCGGTGCACAGTAAACCGCACGGGTAAGCTCAACCGTTGGATTGAAATCGTAGGGTCTAGATCGTGCCGCGTCATTTAAGTGCACAATAAAGTGTTTGGGTAAGCGTGGTCGTCCGATCTGGATCGGATAGCTACTGATAATGCCACATCGGTAATTTAATAGAGCCGTTAGATTGATATCCAATGGTCCAGATTTGGCCACGTCTCGTCCGTACAGCCGGGGCGGGAAAATTCAGAATTTCCTTTATAAAAATAATTCGGTTAAATCTGGAAATTCAATTAAATTTAGTTTCAAACTTCTAAATGCTATAACTTTTGCATACGAACTCCGATTGAGGTGATTCAAATTCCTAAAAATTTGTAAAATTGAGATATATCCAATGGTAGCTTTAGTTTGAATTTTTGAGTTCATTTGTTCTTTGGTTTTGGTGTTTATTTGCTATTTCTTCTCGGTTCGCGTAGACGTTGAGTTGAGCGAGGTTCCAGAGGAGGAATTAACAACTCAAGAGCAATCTTCGGAGCAATACCAGGAACTTAAGCAAGGCAAGTTGTGCTTTGATCATGTTGAACCCATGTTAGGAAAAATTGCTATTTTGCTTTACTTTATTGCATGTTATTTTATGTGTATAAATGCTTTCAACATAAATTTGGGATTCGCTAATATACCCATTGAATTATACCCTACCTTGTTATTTGTATGCCATGCTTCATTGTCAACCTAGGTTGGTTACTATAGTTGGTTAATAATGAAATCAACATGGATGGTTAGAACGGAATAGACTTGCTTAGCCATGCTACGTCATCATATGTACATGAAATGTTGGTTATTAATCTTGACTAATGGAATATGGAACAATGATGTTAACTTGTGTGTCATGTGTGGTCACACGAGGAGATTGAGTTGTTGTGGCGAGGAGGTCACACAACAAGGTTGAATTGTGTATAGCATGTGACGCTTGGTAATCAACTGGGTTTGGTAATCACTTAGATTGAAGCAAGTGGCAAGGGCAAGTGTGCCAGGGTGGGCCCGATGGGCAGAGGGTATGTGTAAGTCTTGCTTTAATCAATCCTAAGGACCTAACCTTGCGAGCCTTTGACCTGAGTCAATTTTACAACCACATGTCTGTTATGGGGCAGTCTAGCTGACTAATTTGCAAATGCTTAACTTGAGTGCTATCGTGGTGGTGTGAGTCCGAGTGTACGGAGGAAACTCACATGGCGCAAGAGGGGGGCCCTGTTGTGGTGGTGTAACCCTTCAGTGTTGAAACCTCAGCGGGTAGCACTGGGTTAAGAGGATGCATTGTAAAGGCTTTGTTATGATCATTCGCCTGTGTGGTGCATGGTTGTATCATGTGGGTAAAGTGCATAACCTCTGTAGAGTATACAAACTATTCGGATAGCCGTGCTCACTAGATTGAGCAATGCTCGAATTACAAATCAAGGGTTAGTTAATTAAAATGGATAATTGTTTGGGATGACAGGATGCCATGAGGATAATGGAACTTGACTTAGGTGGAAACTTGGTTTATTTGAAAATCACATAATCTATTTACTTGTTACTATTTGTTTTATGTCTTTTCAATCTATGTATTGTATGTGTTTACAAATCTTTGCTTAGTTGCAAGTAAACCTTAGCCAAACGCTTTGGGATAAGCCTTCATATAGCTATGATAGAATTGCATTCTCATGCACAACTTGTTGAGTACGTGTTGGTGTACTCACCCTTGCTTAACAACCAACAACGAAGGAGAAATCATCGCCAGATTGGAGGAGGACTTTCAGTGGACACGGTCACTAGGCCAATCCTAGTCACCGCCTCAC
The DNA here is from genome assembly GCA_036346375.1 of Guadua angustifolia. Lineage (NCBI taxonomy): Eukaryota > Viridiplantae > Streptophyta > Magnoliopsida > Poales > Poaceae > Guadua > Guadua angustifolia. Next base: position 56,503,114 of record CM070502.1, on the reverse strand, counting down.
ATGTGGTGTCTTGATGGGACATCTACGCCTTTTTGCTACATTTTTTCACGCATTTGTTTTGTTTACCTCAGGTTAGCCCATGTGGCAGAATAATGTAAGTGATCATAAGATCATACACTAGTTATATTAAATAAATGAAGTCTTGTTATTCTTATCGTTGTGTATGATGTGATGCTTACCGATGTTAAGCTGTGTGCACTAGCGTTTGATCCTGGGACTACTGCGGTAAAACACAGTGAGTTCGAATTGGTGAATTCGGGTCCCGACAATCCATAGCAGTCATGGCATTTTCCGTTTGACCGGTCCCTACTATCGTGTTTGGTCGACCGTTGGTGGCTGGAGACGCGCACTTTTCATTTTCCATTTGGTGAGGTGACTGTTACTTTGCAGGACATCGCCATGCTTACAGGGTTGCCGATCCTGGGACACTGATCGGACCCTCGGTGACTCCTGCGAGGTGGGTGGCAGACCTGGAGACGAGGTTCGTCGGAGTGGCTGACCTTGATCCGGAGATACGTATCAGGCATGGGCCATCGAGGAGGTGGTTGGCCCAGTTTGAGGTTAGTGGTTGTACGTGTATATGTTATTCTAGTTTTTTATAACCTTAACCTGATATTACCATATGTTAATTGTTACAGGTGCAGCGGATGGCGGCAGTGCTCACGGAGTACCAGGTTGCATGGCACTTGGAGGCCTACTTGCTTTGGTTGTTCGGGATGGTGATGTTCACGACGACTCATGGTGATAGCGCGATGTGTGGTGGATAGCCTATGCATGGGCTATTGCCGATGCTGAGCTAGACGACGTCCCACAGGTATCCTGGTGTTCGGCGGTTCTTGCTGGCATGTACCGCACCCTTTGCGACGCGTGCGTGAAGAAAAGCAAGACCACCAATCTGGATGGGATACCTCTTCTCCTTCAGCTCTGGTCGTTTGAGCGCTTCCCTGTGGCATCATCAAGGCATTATGAGACAATCTCTGGCCTGAGCCTTGTGACCTCCGATGACCTCAAGGTGCACTTACAATGGTGGCATCAAAGATATTTAAGGGTATGCGAACTAGCCAACCACCCTTCTATTAACGGTTTCTCGTCAATATCTCGTAGGGTACTGAAGCTACCCGATCAGGTTGCAGAGCATATTAAGGTTAGTTATTTCATATTCCTCTCCGTACTAATCTTTTTAGCATAATCCATAATTCACTGCTTCGTATGCTTGTCTTGTGTGTTAGTCATTCCCCGAGGATAAAGAGTTGATCAACAAAGATATCCCAGAATTCATAACGATGTTTGTTCTCTTCAGCGGTGGTGTCATGCTTGATTCGCGCAGAAGCCGCACAATAGGATCTAACTGGAGGGCTAGAGGTCCACCAATCACTATTGCACCAGAAAGTTCAAGAGGATGTTCAACCACCACGGAAGGAGGACTTGCTCCAAACTGCGGCGATGATAATGACGATGGCGATGATGATGACGATTTTGTGTCACCTCCACCTCGATGTTCAAGCACTATCAGACTTGGTCGTTCAAGCACTATCAGAACTAGCCGTTCAATCACTACTACAACAAGTCGTTCCAGGAACTATGACGATGGCGATGATAATGACGATTTTGTGTCACCTCCACCTCGATGTTCAAGCACTATCAGACTTGGTCGTTCAAGCACTACTACAACAGGCAGTTCCAGGAACTATGACGATGACGATTTAGTGTCACCTCCACCTCGATGTTCAAGCACTCTCAGACCTGGTCGTTCAAGCACTACTATAATAGGCCATTCCAGGAACAATGCACGAGAACGTCCAACTAGCACTGAAGGACGGGTACCTCCTAACAGTACAAATGACGATGACGATGATTTCATGCCACCCCCTATCATCCAATTGACCGTTTGAATCCCCTATTCTGAGATCCATGGCCATAGAATGTATGGTTCTGTGATATGTACCAGTGTTGTATCCCAGTTTTATGAATTCCTTCTATATATTTAATGTTGTTCGCATGCCATACTATTGTAGTTGTCATATTTATTGCACTTTGTAATATAAATGATTTATTCAATGTTTTGCTATGATTTCTCATGAAATTTGTCGTCAAAGAGAATGAAGAACAGCGAAATTTGAATTTTTGTCAACCAAAAGACACTGAATAATAATTTTGTAAAATACTATATGAATTATCACTAACAAATATGAATTTTTCTTTTCTATTGAACCCTCACGACAACAGTAAAGCAATTAGGGTTGGAAAAAAAGCTCGTTGAGCTGGCTCGTTAGCTCGTTTCAAAATTGCTCCGGTTACATTCATTTTTCTTTTAAAATAAAAATTAGTTGATTTGGAACAAGAAGCAACTTCGGCTCGGCTCGTTAGGCTCGGCTCGAAGTTGGGTCTCAAACAATACAGGAGACTATAATTAATAAGAATAAATTAGTATCAAAGAAAGCTCAAAAAAAAGTTCATTTGGCTCGTTTTCCACCCCTAGTAGCAATCAGCAAGACGACGGGGAGGAAGCCATGGTGGGTCGGCACCAAATCCTTGGCAAAGGTAGCGTGGGTTGTAGTTTTTCACGGGCTAGGGAGGGTAGTTTTTCACCGAGGGTGATGAAGAGGCGAGGAGTCCGGGAGGAAGAGTACGGGAGATGGCAGGGGAGGAAGAGCACGATATATTTTTGCAATTTGAAAAAAAATGTATTACTAAAAAAATTTGTTAACGCTCAAGAGTTACAGTGAATTTTTGAATGAAATCAATGCAAAAAAATATCTGACATAAATTTAACTTTATGTACAAAATATTCTACAATTTTCATACTTTATTCAACATCTATTGCAACTATACCCGGCTATTTCGCCATATGGTGTGGTGACAACAGCTATTTTCACCACACCATTTGGCAACAATAGCTATTGCCACACCATGTGGCGAAAATAACTGTTTTCATCGTATGGTTTGGCTAATAATGTTTAGTCGCCACATGGCTTTGCTAAAAATGGTTAGTCAGCCTCGGAGCAATTCTAATGATGGGATTAAGGTAATATCGCCGAATGGATTGGTGAAAACAGCATCTTCGTCTGACCTCATGGCGACAAGTTTTATTTCGCCACACCATTCGACGAACGAGCATATTTTTTGCAATTTTTTTATCCCATGTATTATTGTCGCAACTACTTTTAAAAAATGTATTATTTAAAAAAATTCTCAATCTTGATGTTGTCAGATTTATGTAGAAATCTCCAGGGCTTTCCTAAAGCCAAGATTTTTACCATCTTGACCTGACTTGATATATACCTCTGTTAAAAATATTAAAAATTAAAATTTATATTAAAGCCTTTAAAAATTCAAAAATAGAAAGTAAATAAATCTGGGAATTTCAATGTTAGAATTTTTAGAATTTAAATATCAAAGATAAAGATCTGGAAATTTTACATAAGGTAAATATTGTGATTTTAAACCTTTAAAAAGTTTCATAAAATATAGACCTAGTTGGATTCTTCAATTAAATAAAATCTGAAGTTGGTGAAAATAACATCATGCATTGTCAGAATTTTAATAAAAATTTTAACAATAATTTTTACCTGAAATTTTTACTAGATAAGGATATTTGTCTTACCAACCTAAAGTAAAATTTTAATAAAATCACAAAGTAACATGATGGCCCAAATTAATGGATTGATCGTAAGTCTGTCCGTAAATCTAGCAACTTGTCCCTTCCTCTCTCACTTACAGGTGGACCCCCCACCTTATCTGGATCCTGCTGACCAGCCTTATCCCTCCTTTCTCTGCCAACTAGCCCCCACATGTCAGCCACCTCTTCACCTTTCCAGTTCTTTCTTCTTCTCCCCGCTTCTTCTCTATCTCGCGCGCTCAGGCAGAACTCCACCGCCTCATTTCCTTGTCACCTCTCCGTCGCAACACGCATCGCTCGAGGCTGCAGCACATCCTGACACCCCTCTGCTGTTGTGGCCAACTGGCTTGAACCTTGCAATAGAAACCTGTGGGTACTCGCATGTTCTCGACCATCGCAATTCGAGTCGCCATTAGGACTCGTAGTCCCTCTTGTAAGCGCTTTAGCAGGCTATAAAGCTACCTAGAGCTTCATTACCTTCTTTGAAACCTTGGCATACACTAGCTCAAAGCCGAAAACCTCAAAAGCGCCAGAATTCCTTCGTAACTGACGAACACCGCAAAGAAAAGAGAAGCCAAATCAAGCTATCCGATCAGCCCTTTCCAAATTAATCAAGCTCGAAGCTTCCTGGAGCATCATTCACCAAAAACCCTCAACCAATTTCCCAAAACCTAGCCCATAGTGTTGAACATAACCCATGATCCGATCATCACCTGGCTATGCGTCATGCGGATGCGCTGCATCCGGAAATGGCGTGCGTGATGGCTGATTTAGTTGCCTAGTTTAGCTCCTGTAATGGTGGGCAAATTGCTTGCCAAGTTTAGTTGCTTTTTTTCCTTTTTAAGCTTGTTCTTTTTCTTACTTAAAGAAGCTTAATACAAAGAGAAAAGCTGTCCAGTAAAGCAGCACCAAAAACATCTGAGTAAACCTGTGTTCTTGTGTGCGCATTCCTGAGTTCGCCAGTGGCAAGTTTCGTAATGAACTCCTACACGTAGCTCCTCCGCCGCGTGTGCCTTCTTCCTCAACTCCGGTCATGTGTCGCCGATGCTGTTCAAAGCTTCGTCCTCACGGTGAGGCCCCAAAACAAAACCCTCAAGTCACGGTGAAACCTTAGCATCCCTTTGTTTGCACTGATTCAGCTCGTGGCTCCGTCGCTGTAGTCACCACCATGGACGACCACCGTGCGCCGTTGGGAGCTATGCTCCGGTTGCCAAAAACAGCAATCAAGCCCACTCCCAGATGCGGTACCTATTCACCGGCTCTGGCAAGATTATCACCGCTCGACAATAGGAAAGCCTCATTACGCTCTCTGTCAAGACATAACAGGCCCACTGATCGACCTCGAGCCAGTCCGAGTCTCGCCTCAGTGGGCCCATGTAATCAACAGCTTCAATGACTGCGTAACCCAAGCCAAGCGGACCGGCGTCAGGCGCCTCATTGACCAAAAACAAAAAAACGTGGTCGATTTAAAGTACTTTCCCTTTTGGCCAATTTTTTTTTTGAGTATTTTCCAAACTGTAGCAAATTCAAATGACCATAACTTGTGCATTTCAATTCCAAATTTGATGAAATAATTTATAAATTCATATAAAATCATGTAGATTCGAATATGCAAAAAATAATTTGAAAATGAGCTCTGTTTAAATTTTAAATTCAAATTTAAAGAAAGAGTTTAAAATATGTCATACATAGAACTTTTACAAATAAGCTCCAAATTGAAGGAAATAAATTTTGTTAGACTCCTTAAACTACTAGGAACCTAAATATGCAAAAATACTTAGGGTTCACTATAGGAAATATTGAATTGTTTTGTGTAGTAATTAAATAGCTCAATATTAATCCAAATGATTTTAGCCTCTTGAATTTGAAATTATAAATAATAATTCACATGTGCTCTTGAGACCCTAATGAAGACATTTGTTCAGAAATATTTAATTTTCAAACTTGATTTGAATTATTTGAAGTTAAAGATCAAACAAACCTTAATATGGTATTATTAAAAATATGTAAATCACAACACCTTAAATCATGAAATAAATTTTATGGCAATCATGAGGTCATGAGTATTCCATATATGCTAAAATATTTAGATTTGAATCTAGTTTGATTTAGATTTGAAAATAAATTCTCTCAATACATAAATATTAAAATAGTTGTAGCTTGAGCATATGAATTCAAATATTAGTAAAACCAAATCCTATGCTTCGTTAGAACCATAAAACCCTTGTTTACGCAAAAAATATTTCATATTAATTTAAGTTTGAAGCGAGTTTGTAGTTCATCTTACTTAAATAAATGCAAAAGATTAATATATAATCCATAATTAAGTGCCAATATAATCCATAAATATGCTATAGGTCTAAGATTAAATAAACTTTACGAGATAATTATATTTAGCTTAACGATAACCAATTTTCTAAATAATGCTACTTTCTGAATACAAAAGATTTAATATATGCAGAACTATCAATGAGTACTAATACAAGTAAATCTAGTTCATATATGCTCTTATAACTCAAGATCAGTCTTGTCGACGATTCGGGAACGGGTCCCACGCCGAGCTTACTTATCGAATGAGGATCGACTTAGGCCCCTTTCATGAAGGGTTGAGCGTCTGAGCGTCTTAGAACAAAGGCACGGGGACACGAGCAACCGTAATACGAGGGGGTCGTTTTTACAGTTCGGACCTCTCACGGAAGAGATAATAGCCCTCGTCCGGTGATTACACTAGTATCACTAAAATGGGTTCTGAGATACTTGCCGAGGAGCCTTGAGTACCCTAGGGGCTCCGTGGGCAAGTGAAGTTAGTCGGCCGAATGTGCGTGTAGTACAGAGAGTCCAACCCCAATCCATCGCGGAGGAGGTATTTATAGGGGATTACAAGAGACAAATCATTAATTACAGGGGCGCGCCATCGTGGTGGGCGTAAGCGGTCTGATGGCGCGCCACCACGGGCCTACCACGCGACGAGTGCGATGGCGCGATCCCGAGGACGCGACCGTGTAGCGCAGATCCGGCGCGATGATCTCCTCGGCCGCTACACATTAAATGCCACGTTGCCTTGTCGTGGCCTCCGGCTTGGCTTGCTCAAGACGCGCTTGACGGAAGCGGGGTAGCTCGCGGCCGGGCTATACGAAGGTCGGAGTAGCGCACGTCATCCGGGCAAGAGCTTGGTCGGTTGGTGCTGGGCTTCGATGGTCGTCTTGGTACAGTGTATCCAATCCCCGACAGCTAGCCCCCGAGGCTAAAGGGGGAAAAAGGCCTTGTCGAGGCCTTCGCCTTAAGCCTCTAGACTTCTTGGAGAGGGATTGGAATTATGCGGCGAATGGCCAGGCGCCTAAGCTCCCAAGGCGCCATGCTCAGGGAAGGGCGCGCCGAGTGGGGATCGAGCGTACCTGGTCGAGGCCCGGGCAGAGTAGCACTTACAGGCAGGGAGCGGGGGAAATTTTGGTGGTTCCTTCTTCGCGAAGCCTTGCGGCGTGGCTCTGACAGCTTTTTGGAAAATGGGCCTCATTGGGCTGCCAGGGAATTGTACGCCTTGCCGTTGGCAATCAGCCGCCTCCCTTAGTCTGTTCGGCTCCTCCGCCTAAAAGTAATCGGGCGGAGCAGCTTCAATGCTCTCCTTCCTTCTTTCTCACCGTTAAAACAAATTTTCCTTGAAAAACCAGTCAACTCCCAGACTTCCCCTTCCTGCCGAAAAGCGCCCTTCCTTCCTGAATCGTCCTATGGCTCGGTTCGGCGCAAGCAAGATCACGGCGGAGAGGCTTCGGGCGCTGCAGGAGCTTGGGTATCTGGACGCCCTCACTTGGAGGATCCCGGAGGGCGAAGGAGCCCCGGCGCCCGCGATGATGAGATAGTCTCGTGCAACCTCTACACCGTCAATGGGCTCCGGCTGCCTGAGAGCGACTTCGTGGGAGGAGTGCTCGAGCAATGCCAGTGCGAGGTCACACACCTAAACCCCAACTCGATCCTTGTCTTGAACGTCTTCGCCCACCTCTGCGAGGGCTTCGTGGGCGTCTCTCCCACACCCAATCTTTTCTTTCATTTCTACAACCTTTTCCGCACCGGCGGTGCTTCCGCCACCGGTGCTCTATATTTCCGCTTGAGGGCCTTTCGCCCGTATGACTTCCCCGTCTTCACCCTCAAGGACTCAAGTCGCGGTGGGCGGACCAGGTTTACTGCGAAGCCCAGGGAGAGCCTTCTGCGCTACTGCAGGAGGCGGCGCCCGATCGAGGCAGCTGCGCCCGGGTCGTGCCACGGAGGCGGGCCACGATGATGATCCACGAGCTTCGGACATGGGGCTCACGGGCGAGACATCGTCCGCGACTTCCTGCGGAACAGGATATCCCCTCTGAGGAGGAGAGAGTACCCGTTCTTCAAGGTCGGCGGGTGGGACGATGTTACCCGCGAAGCTTTATCCGGTACGCCCCCATGACTTGCGTCGGTTACATTCCATGCGTCTTTGCTTTCGAACCTATGCTAACTTCTTGGCAAGCAATCTTGGCCTTGACCCAACTTGGACGGGTGGAGAAGAGGGTCGGCGAGATGTTCGGGACCCCAAGGGCAAGGAGCTCGGCGAAGCACCAAATCTGCGAGCGTGCTCGGCGGGTGACGTGGTAAGCATTCCCGACCACTCATGCTCGGGAGTAATGTCCGGGCCCTGCTGACAGCACCCTATCTTCCCTTGGCCGGAAAGAACCACCCTGGAACTGGGCGTGGCTGCGCTCAAATCCAAGGCGAGTGGTGGCGGGGTGCTCGTCCCGTGACCAAAACCCAAAAGGAAAGGGCAAGAGGGCCAGGCATGGCTGGTGAGCACCCGGGCGTCGAAGAGGCAGGCGGCCGCGCCGCAAGGCCCACCGAAACGGCATATGGAGTACGCCGATCGGAAGGAGGAGGTAAGCCGCCTGAGGCTTTGGCTGAAGAATTATAACCTGAGGGTTCAAATCGAGCAAATCGCGGCGGAGGGGAGATTGATCGAGGGAATGGTGCAGATCGAGCGGAAGGCGCTGGAGAGGGAGCTCGCCGACGTGAAGGACCAACTTGCTCGGGCTACGAAAGCCCGGGAGTTCGGGATCGTTGGCCGGGCGGAGTCCTTGGCGGTAGAGTCCGGGCATCCGGGCAAGATGCTAGTGGGGGTCAACATGGACGATGTTGACCCTAAATTAGCAAGGATCACACAGCTCTAGAGAAGAAAGCCGAGTGGTGGTCTGGCGACCGACCCGCCTCGCATGGTGATAGTGGGCGCAAGCCGAAGGTGAGTCGTGACCCTCGCCACGCCTTAACCGTTTCTTCTGCTCCTTGTTTTTGTCTTTGGGCTGACCCCACTCTTAGGCGTGGGTGGAAGTAGCCCGTAGGCCCTCCACAGACTATCGCAATGGCTTACTGAGATTCTTGGTCGTGCCTTAGGCGTCGTGATCTCCGGCCGGCCGACATCGTGATGGCCGAAGGTGAGGAAGCAGCGAGAGGCACCGAAGGAAGGGAGAAGGCCGATCCGAAGCCCCGAGCAGGAGGCCGCTCAAGGGGTCATAAGCGCCTCTGGTCAAACGCTAGCCGGGATGAGGCGTGAAGCCCCGAGTGTTTACTTACCCTGGGCGAGATCGTACCTGCCTCAAGTGAACCGCACGTTCGCACGGAAGATCCGCCCTTGGGCGAGCAGCGCTCTCGGGCGGATAGCGAAAACACCCTGAGCGAAAGCGCCACCCAGGAGTGGAGCTTGGTGCCTAGGGGCGACCTCCAGCCCCAAGGGGAAGATTCGTCCTCCTCAACCAACCCGGCCTTTTTCAAGGATTTCGGGCTTGTGCACACCCCCCTACCGGCCCGGATGATATAGGCGGGAAGATTTTCGAAGCGATTACAGCGGAACACCGCGACCGATGTCCTTCGGTGAGAATACTCCGCCTCCGTTGTGGTTTTCCTCATTGGGTTTTTGCGGAGGGATTTTTGCTTAGAGTTTTTCTGCCTGCAGCTTCTCAAAAGGACCTTGGCCAACTTCGAAGGGGTGTTGGTCGTCCCTGACGCCGTGGCATGATTGTATGAAGAAAGCGAAGGCGGGGTCGAGAGGTTTGGAGGAGGCGGTGAGGACCTTAAGCTTGTGGACCACACTTTCGTAAAAGGTGTCGCGAGAGGAGGGGAGCGTCTGCGAATCAAGCGGATCACCGAGCTCGAGGTCGAGCTTGAGCAGGAAAAGTCTTACTCCCGCCAAACCAAGGAAAGTGCTGCCGCTGCCGTAGAGAAGGTGTTCGGGCTCGAGCGAGAACTGAAACGGTCGAAGCAAACTACTAACTGGCGGAGAGGGACCTTGTCCTTAGCAAGGGCGAGGTCAAAGGCTCAGCGAGAACTCAACGGGAAAGCAACATGCCACGAGCCTCGAGACCAAGGTGGCTGAGCTCGGGTGTCGCGCCGAGTAGGGAAGAGCTGGAAGCGATGGAAGCAGTCTTGGCCATGTGGAGAATGATCTGTTCCTTAGCCGGGATAGGGTCCTTGGGCTCGAGCAAAGCTTTGATAAGGAAAAACAGTGTGCTCGAGCCCTGGAGGCCAAGGTGGCGGATCTCGAGCAGGCGGCAAAAACGGCCGCCACCCTTGCCGACCAAGACAAGGAAGAGGTCGAGCAGCTTCGCGAGGAAGCCCGCGAAGGTCGCGAGGCTCGGCGGAAGGTGATCGATCTTGAGGCCAAGATTGCCGAGTATAGGCAAAAACTCTCCGCAGCTCTTAGGGGGGCGAAGCCCGGTGTGTAGAGTTGTGTATTTTTTTTGCTTCTTGTCTTTTTAGATAACTGTTAGTGGATGACGACTATAAGCGCGAATTTTCTTTGCTTGAGTGTTATGTTTGTGGTGATGCCCCTATTTCGGGCTTTCTCTTGCCTTCCTTTGAGCGGTGGCCGCGAGAAAGGCGCAGTGTAGATTAGGTCGATCGCACGGGCGACCTAGGTCTGGGGTAAGCTTGAAATAGGAACAGACTCGTGCGGATACGCCACTTTGTGGTTTTGGCGATGCAGATGTGCTAGCGCAAAATATCTCACTCCTACCTAGCCCCGCTGCAAACTAAGCTCGTGTTCCTGACTTGCGAGCACGAGTTTGTTTGCAGGAGAGATGAAAGAAGAAGCGCGAAAATTCGCTATTATCCAGCCCCCGCTACGAACTAAGCTCGTGTTCCTGACTTGCGAGCACGAGTTTGTTTGCAGGAGAGATGAAAGAAGAAGCGCAAAAATTCGCTATTATCCATTTCCGCCGCGAACTAAGCTCGTGTTCGACTTGCGAGCACGAGTTTGTTCGCGGAGAGATGAAAGAAGAAGCGCGAAAATTCGCTATTTTCCAGCCCCCGCTGCGAACTAAGCTCGTGTTCCTGACTTGCGAGCACAAGTTTGTTCGCAGGAGAGATGAAAGAAGAAGCGCGAAAATTCGCTATTTTCCAGCCCCTGCTGCGAACTAAGCTCGTGTTCCTGACTTGCGAGCACGAGTTTGTTCGCAGGAGAGATGAAAGAAGAAGTGCAAAAATTCGCTATTATCCAGCCCCCGCTGCGAACTAAGCTCGTGTTCCTGACTTGCGAGCACAAGTTTGTTCGCAGGAGAGATGAAAGAAGGAAGCACACGCTGCTCGTCCGAACAAAGTATTGGCCTATCCGTGCGGTAAGCGTAAGTTGGGTCGGAGGAGGGGAAGCATGTGTGACCTGAGGTTTTCCAACACTTAGCTTGCACGTTGTTAGGCTGCGATCGTGGTCGTGTGAAGGGAGAGCGCCGGGTCCGGTAGGTACGGTGTGGGTCGGCCAACATGCACTAGCCGGGTTAATTCTCGAGCCGACCAGGGGTTTGTCTATTTGTCGAGACTAGAACCTTTGGTGGCGAAAAGAGAAAAAAATTTGCGACCGGTGTGTTAGCCGTGGCGCCCTGCGCCATCGTGCAAGGTGACTTGAAGAAAGAGATTTGCGCGATTTAGAGCTGCATTGTTGCAGTAGGGAAGGTCGTGAATTTACATTGTAACGCTACATGGAACATGAGCCTAGGCGTAGAACTTGCGAATTGGTCGATGTTCCATGAATTAGTGAGCTCATGACGATCCTCTGTTGCAAGGCGGACAGCCCGGCGTGACTGCGGTAACGATCGTGAATGGTCCCTCCATTTAGGGAAAGTTTGTTGGCCTTTGGCGTGTCTGGATTAAATCGTAGGGATAAGGTCGCCCGACCTGCGGGGAACTCGAGTCGGCTGTCTTGGCAGCGATGCTTGTGAAGGGTTCTTTGGTAGAATGCCGATCGGATGCGCGCTTTAAGCGAGCTTCTTGGCGAGGTCGATGTCGGCGACGCTCTCGGCCTTAGTGGATGTAGTCGACCAAGTGCACTCTTGGGGATCCGAAACACGATTCGGCGGGGAGGGGCTTGCCGGCACCGTAGACAAAATTTGAAGGGTGTTTCTCTGTGGCTTCGGCTTGCGGTGGTGCGTATGGACCAAAGACGGATGGGGCTCGTCTACCCACGACCGCCTTTGGGAGAGGTCTTTGAAGACCCTTTTCTTGATCCCTTGGAGGATCATACATTTTGCCCTTCGGCCGCTCCATTGCTCGTGGATAGGCCCGCGGAGGCGGCGATCTTTGTTCCGATGTCCTCGCGATGGGCTCAAACAGCTCACTAGTGAACCGAGTGCGTTGTCCGTGATGAGACGATTGGGTATCCCCAAAGCGTGTCACTCGTTCTTGCGAAAAAATCGTCGAGCTGCTTGGTGTAATGGTTGAAACCGGCTCGGCCTCGATCCACTTGGAGAAAGTGTCAATGGCGGCGAGCAAAATTTGCAACCCTTTCGACCTCGGGAAGGGCAGAGAATATCGACCCAAGTGTCGAGAAGCGCCCACAGGCGGGATGGTGCATGAGCGTCTGTTGGCTAGTAGGACTTCGGGCGTGAAATTGTACGCCGACAAGTTGCCACGATTGCGGCGTCGTCTAGCGTTGTTGGCGATGGTATCCTAAGCCGAAATGCCTTGCTTCTGAAGCGTCCGGAAGGGCGAGTCGCGCTCGCACATGCCCTCATGGATGTCTCACGAGAAGAATTCGCCCTCTTCTCGAGATATGCACTTGAGAGGACTCCAAGTGCACCTTTCTGACCTAAGGCGCCGTCTACTAACTTGTGAGATGATGGCCGCCTTCTTGCAGGGAGCTTCGACTTCTTCCTCGGGCAATGTCCCGTGGGCAAGGTATTAGGCGAATGGCGCCATCAATCTGCACCTTGCTCGAGGAAGGAGGCGTTCTGCCGCTCTCTTGTGCCTCCTCTGAGAGAGAATGGAGGGCTTGTGCGAGATGCTCGGCTAAGCATACAGGTGGGCGGGCATCTGGTGGGGTGCCTCCTCTCTGAGAGGAATGGAGGCTTGTGCGAGATGCTCGGCGGCGCCCACAGGAGGCGGGCATCTGCGAGAACCGCCTTAGAAAGTTGGTCGGCGAGGTTGTCCTTCTGGGGATGTAGAGTACTTCAAAATTTCTAAAGTACCGCTACATCTTCCTCACTTCAACCAAGTAAAGCGCCATTGAGTGATCGGAACACTGATACTCCTTGTTTACTTGGTTGACAACGAGCTGTGAATCGCCCTTCACAGTTAGTCGTTGGACTCCGAGAGCTTTGCATGCTCGGGGCCCGGCCAAGAGGTCTTCATACTCCGCCGCGTTATTGGTTGCGGCGAAGTGTAATTGAATGACGTATTGGAGACGGTCCCTTGAGGACACCAAGGCAGCGCCGGCGTTCGAATGCTCGGGGCCGTCAATACATGGTCCAATGGCGGGCCCAGACTCTGGTGATTCTGTGGCGGGATGGGCGGGGTTCGTCCATTCTGCCACAAAATCTGCCAGAATCTGGGACTTAATCGCCGTCTTGTAGCGATGAAGTGGACATCGAACTCGCAAGTTCCATGGCCCGCCGGCCGTCCGACTGTGGCGTCCGGTTTCTTAGGATCTCCTAAGCGGAAAAGCGGTCGGGCGGCGACCTTGTGAGCTTGGAAGTAGTGGCGGCTTCTCGAGGATACAAGCGGCGAATATAAAACTTCGGACCTCGGGGTAGCGCTCCTTTGGTCCGTGCAAGACTTGACGACGTAATATCTTGGACGCCGTGTCCCTTCCCGCTCGACAACCAAAGACAACACTTACGGCTGGGGTGTCGCGGCGAGGTATAACGGAGGCTCCCGACCTTGGCATGGCGGGATCGGAAATGGATAGGTATGCTTTAGCTCCTCGAAGGCGATTAGCCTCGTCCGTCGGACAAAGCCCTCGTGCTGCGAGTGCCCTAAAGAAGAACAAACCGCGCCACTGACAAGAAATGAAGCGGCTCAATCTTGCCATCGCCCGATCGGGGTTTGTTCTTTCTTACCGAGCTCGGTGGTCGCATCTTCTCGATGGCCGATCTTCTCAGGTTGGCACCGATGCCTGCGGCCGATGATGTACCCAAGTACTTTACACCTTTCACACCAAAACACATTTCTCGGGGTTAAGCTTTATTCGATGCTGCGGAGGTTACAAAAGGTCTCCTCAAGGTGGGATACATGGCACGAGGATTTTACTCTTGACTACGATATCATCTACATATACTTCGAGTTAAAGCCTATCATTTCTGGAAGGTTTTTTGCATAAGCGTTGGAAGGTAGCCCTGCGTTCAGACCGGGCGACATGGTCGTAGCGTAACGCGTGCGAAGGGCGTGATGAAAGAGGTCTCCTCATCCTCGGGAACAGTGATTTGGTGGTAGCAGTAGGCATCAAAAAGCTCATTACAGGATTTCGCCGTTAAGTCAACCAAACCGGTCGATCTTGTGGCGAGGAAGTTGTCTTTCGGGCAGGCGACATTCAAGCTAGTGTGGTCGACACACATGCGCCACTTGCCACCCTTCTTCTTGACGATGACCGGATTCGCGAGCCACTCCGAGTGCTCGACCTCCCTGATGAAGCCGGCTTTAAGGAGCTTGCCAAGTTCTTCCCGGATGATTGTCTGCTTTTCCAGGGAAAATCGCTTCGAGCTTCGCCTGGCTCTTTATCGGTGAACCTTGACACCAGTGCTCAATCACCTCCTTGGGACCCGGCATGTCGGACGGTTCCCAGTGCGAACACGTCCGAAGTTCCTCCGGAGGAAGGTGGCGAGCGCTGAAGTTCTATTGGGGTCAAGGAGGCCCCGTAAAAGAACCTTGATGGGTCGGCCTCGAGAGGGACCCTTGGTTTCTCCTCCGGCCGAGGGTAACTTTGGCCGAAATCTTGAGGCGCTGAGTCGGGCCTCGGCCAAACCATGCCCGACCATGTCAGCGCCTTTTCATCGCAATTCAGGGCCGCCCGATGGTCGCCTTTGATGGTCACGACGCCTCTTGGTCCGGGGACCTTCAGGCACTGATAGGCGTGATGCGTGGTAGCCATGAATTTGGACAAGGCCGGCCTGCCAAGGATGGCGTTGTAAGCTGACTTGAAGTCAACGACTTCAAAGTTGATCAGCTCGGTCCGAAAGTTGGTCGGCCCCCCGAGCATTACGGGCACAGCGATCTGGCCCAGGGGCTTGATTGAAGTGCCCGGGATGATCCCGAAGAATGGGACGGCGATGCTCTTGATCCTGGAGCGAGGAACTTGCATCTCGTCCAGGACCGAAGCGGATATGAGGTCCAGGGAGCTCCCGCCGTCGACGAGGACCCGGCCGACCTTGGCGTTGCTGATAGTCGGGCTCACGACCAGCGGTAGCTTCTGGGGCTTCGTCATCCCGAAGCGATCCTCCTTGGAGAATGTGAGGCGGCACGGACCACCTGAGCCGCTAAGCGAATGGTTTGCCGTGGCGATATGGCGGAACCTCCGTGTCGCTTCTTAAGTCCCTACGGACTTGTATCTTTGGAGCCCCGAATATAACGGCGATGTGGTTCTGGGGCTCCTGGAATCCCATGCCTTCGTCACCGTCGCCCGCCGGGCCCTTGCCCTTCTCCGCTTTAGCCGGGAGCGTGGGCATGGGGCCCCTGCCGTCGTAGAACCTTTCAAGGTGGTACGCCCAAGCTCGGCAGTTGCGGAGGTCGTGACCAGCCGCTTGGTGGTACGGGCAGAACCAGACGCCCGGAGGGGCGCCTCTTTGCTCGTGCTCTTGGCCGCCGCCACCCTGGCCGTCGTGGCCTTGGTCATCGCCGCCTTAGTCGTCCACGTTGAGGTCGCTGCCGGGCTTGAGCGCCGCCGAACTTCGACCACAGCTGGGCACGCGGGCGGGTGGCGGTCGATATGGCGACAGGTGCTCGGGCGCCGGCCTTTTCTTCCTCTTGTTCTTTCCCTCAACCGAGCACTCAAGGCTTCATGCTCGGGAGCCTTCAAGCTTTGGTGAGGGGCGCTGCCTCGTCGATCATCCTCTTCCTTTGCACGGCCTCATCGGCATTCGCATAACGGTCGGCCATTTGGAAAGCTTCGTTGGCCGTCGGTCGGGTGGATCTCAGTCTGTGTGAAGCGGACGTCGCGGACCCCAAACTTGAAGGCCCGGACGACCGCCTCGTCCAAGATGCTCGGGATGGAGTTCTTACCTTGATGAACCAACGACGGCGTGGCGCAGGTCTCTTTGTCCGCCTGCGATCGATCGCTCAAGGTCTCGCTTCGTTGCGGGCGAGTGTAGCAACTTTGAAAGTTCGCGAAGGCGTCGCAGAGTTGCCTCCACGAACGGATCGTGCCCTCCTTCTGGTTGAAGAGCCACGTCCTAGCCGAGCCGTCTAGGACCGTGGGAAGGTAGTTAGCCATGACCCTCTCATCTCCCCCGGCCGCCACGATGGCAGTGGAATAGATCGAGAGGAACTCGTCCGGGTTCTGGGTCCCGTTGAACCGCTCTATGTGGCCGGGCTTAAACTTGCTCGGCCACGCCACCTCGCGGAGGGACGTCGAGAAGGCCCGGCACCCGAAAACCGGGCTATCACGGTGGCCCCCGCGGGGGTGGGGATCATGCCGGTTGGTGCCCAGCCGGTCTTTTGCGCACGGCTTGATGCGGGAGAATACGCCCCAGCGCGGGCGCCTCGAGGAGGAGCACTCCGAGGGCTCGTGAGCGGCCGGGGCATGCCCCCGAGTTCGCGAGTCCGACCGAGAACTGCTCCGGACATCCTCGCGGAACCGCTCTTGCTTCCCGCGGCCCGCCCGAGCAGGGCTCCGGGGGGCATCATGGCGGGAGCGAACAGGGGAGTGGCGCTTGCGGTCCCGGGAAACACTCCGGGGTTTTTGGGCGCCAGACGGCTCCACGGGCCCTATGTCGGCGGCGAGATTCTCCAGTTACGACCTGGCGCCCCCATGGCCGCAAAGTCCGTCCAGAGAAATTTTGGAGGCGCGCACCACCGTTGCTATGGCGCTGAAGCGCTCGGCGCTCGAGGAGGCGACGGGGCAACAGGGAGGCAGTTGCGCTTCGTGCTCGAGGCGGTAATCACTAGGATCTTTTGAGTCCGATTCCCCACGCCGTGGCCGTGCCGCTAATTTGGGCGGTGGCGATCACGAGTTCACGCCGGGACAACCCCGCGGTCTTCGCCGAGATCGCTACGGCGGTGGGAAAAACCGGAGAGCGCTGCGCCCGTAATCCCTCCCTTCCCGCCATGTTGACGCTACGCGGCGCACTAAGATCGCGAGATTCCTCCTCGAACGAGGGTATTTGGCCACGAGCGGAGGAAACGCTCTCGCGCTGCGGCCACCGGGGAAAGACTCCCGGTCTCGGTGTGACCTTCGAGATCGGCCGCACCTTCCACGCCATCGCTGGCGTAGTATTAAATCACCATCCTCGTCGCCGAAGGCAGAGGTCTTGATCATCTTGCGAGTTCGGCATCCTCAGGGACTTCTTGCAGAAGGATTTCAGTCGATCCCCACGGACGGTGCCATCTATCGACGATTCGGGAACGGGTCCCCCACCGAGCTTACTTGTCGAATGAGGGATCGACTTAGGGCCCCTTTCCCGCAAGGGTTGAGCGTCACGAGCGTGCGAACAAAGGCAGGGGGACACGAGCAACCGTAACACACAGGGGGTCATTTTTTACCTGGTTCGGGCCTCTCACGGAAGAGATAATAGCCCTACGTCCAGTGATTACACTAGTATGCGAAAATGGGTTACAAGATACTTGCCCGGGGAGCCTTGAGTACCCCTAGGGGCTCCCGTGGGCAAGTGAAGTTAGTCAGCGAATGTGCGTGTGTAGTACAGAGAGTCCAACCCCCAATCCATCGCGGGAGGAGGTATTTATAGGGGATTACAAGAGACAAATCATTAATTATGGGGGCGCGCTTTGTGGTGGGCGTAAGCGGTCGATGGCGCGCCACCGCCAGTACCACGCGACGGGTGCGATGGGCCTGATCCTGGGGACGCGAATGCGCAATAGCAGATCCCGGCGCATGATCTCCTCGAGCCGCTACATTAAATGCCACGTTGCCTTGTCGTGGCCTCCGGCTTGGCTTGCTCAAGACGCGCTTGAAGCGAAGGTGGTAGCTCATGAGCCGGCTATCTGAAGGTCGAGATGCGCCGCTCATCCCGCAAGAGCTTGGTCGGTTGGCGCTGGGCTTCGATGGTCATCTTGGTACAGTGTATCCAATCCCCGACAAGTCTATTATGCAAAAGTAATTCTGTTTTTAACATGCTATGAATCTGAATCCTGTTAAAAGCCTAACCCTGCATTGATATAAACCTTAAAATCCGCAACATAGCTAAACAAACTTAAGTAATAAGAAAACAGTAATCAAAACATTTGTATCACCAGAATCTTCTTAAAATCATGAACATATGTTCTAAAACCAATAGTCTAAACCTAGACCCTTATCGCATTAGTCGATTGAATAACAAATACCCTGTAGTCCAAATGAGTTAACCATCCCTAAACTCATGTTTTAATCCTATTAATCTAAATAATTTTAGCTTCTTGAATTCGAAGTTATAAATATGAAAATACATAATTTCAACATCTTGAAGTCGTAAAATAAAGAAAAGTAATTCATAAAACAAGAAGTAATATCATTGTCTCTAATGATATAAGATCGACTAGGATCCGAGTACCTGAAATCGTAAGAACTTAAACTTTAAACCACACCTGTTTTCTATGATTTATTTCTATTTGGATTTCCATCTAATTTGAAAACTTATTATTTGTTATTTGTTATGTTCTTCACTCGTGATGTGTAGAACCTGACCTCATCGACAACATCGACTACGACCTCAACTTCGTTGTAAACAGTAAATAAGCAAGGCAAGCACCCCCTTTGATTATGTTGATCCCAGTTTTATAAATATTTTATTAAATGTTTTCATTGCATATGCTATTTTCATTAAATGCTGCTACTTTGTGGGTACTGGTAGATATATCTACTGTCTTATAAGGTTCTCTTACTGCTGACATGTGAACCTGGACAACCCTAGAATTATGGTTAGATAATATATGATGCCAATTTGGGTATATGCGATGGTTAATAATCATGCTTAGCCATGCTTTAGACCTGAGATAAATCAATTGGAAAAATTGATCAGATGAAACTTAGAAATGTTGAGACATGATGATGGTTATTGATATTTTGATTAAAAATAAAAATAAAACTAAGTTTTTGATGTGGGTAATTATTGGCAGTAGCCGGATGTACAAGAGACTTATACGTAATATAGGGGGAGAATATTGCCCAAATCAGATTAATGACCGAACTAATTGTACTATCTAGTTTAACTTTGCACATTGGAAGGCTGGAGTAGTACGAGCTATTTCTTAATAGATTGCTCGAAGGGACGTCCACACCGAGGTGATCATGGATCAAACGCTTACCGATACAACAATATATGCCATGCTGTGAGAAGTTCCATTATTTCTATGCTCTGAGTTCTTCTGCCATAGTATGGGTTTTTGTTCCGTGCTGGTGCAAAGTTAACCTAGATAATGTAAAGATTTTCGTCATGAACATTCTGGCCACATGCCAAAAGTGCGTGAAACATGCAGCAAAAAGAAATGGTCATGACTTGTGGGTAAAACTGTACATCTCTACAGAATGTAAATCTTTTCGAAAAGCCGTTCCCGTGGTTAAGGGACACTTGGTGCGCCTACATTAGTTAGAAGTTTTGATATTTTCTAAATATGTTGGATTGGAAAATTTTGTTGGAAAAGAATTGTTTCAGATTTATACCTTGTGTTGGCAATGGACGACCTGATGCTCACGTCGTGGAGGACTATTAGTTGTTACTTATACTTTACTTACTTGTTATATTTATATCAGTCAAACTTGCATATATAAATTCTATTTTGCAATTACTACTTGTTTTACAAATGAAATTGGCTTTATGCAAATTAACCGTAGAAGCATTTCCTTTCAAATGGTTGCATATATTATAGGTTTTGCAAAAGTCTTGCGAAGTACGAAAATACTCACCCTTGCTTATTTATTATTTTTAGGTAAAGAATCAGATTAGCTCGATGAAATTTATTTGACGCATGATTCGAGGATATTAACAAGCTTTTCTAGGGATTATGCCTTATTAGTTGCTTGAGAGTTAGATGGGCACACTACAAGACTTTTGATTCTTTTCGCTGCATTACTTTGAATTGCAAAACCTTATTGTGTAAATTTCCATTATTATTTGTAATAAAGTGTATGGATGCGGTATCAATTGTTGTAAATATGTGTGCTAGCTACTGATCATGGGACTAGCACTGTATGCATATGAGATTTCCATTTTGCATTTATGTAAAAATGGGGGTCACTAACGGTCAAGTTGCCAATTGAGAAGAACGCTATACGTTGCAAATAGATCTATAAAAAAAAGAAGGCGTATCACCAACCGAAGAGGTTAGATACAATGCAAAACTCGTTCCTAAAGGATACAACCAAATTGTAGGTATTGATTTCATAGATGTCTTTTCCCCAGTTGTGAAGTATAGTTCTATTCGCACTTTATTCAGTATCGTGGCTATGCATGATTATAAACTTGAGCAATTGGATGTGAAAACTGCATTCTTACATGGGGAACTAGAGGAAGACATTTATGTTAAGCAACCGAAAGGTTTCATCATTCCAGGAATGGAGAATTTTGCTTGCAAGTTAAAAAAATCTCTTTATGGTTTGAAACAATCACATAGACAGTGGTATAAGAGATTTGACTCCTTTATAATCTCTCAGAATTTCAAAAGATCAGATTATGATAATTGTGTCTATTTAAAGAGTGTTAATGATTCAACTATTTATTTGCTCCTATATATTGATGATATGTTGATTGATGCAAAAGACAAGGCAAAAATATAAAAATTGAAGGCACAATTGTGCAGTGAATTTGAGATGAAGGATCTCGGTGCAGCAAAGAAGATTCTTGGTATGGAAATTACCAGAGATAAATGGTTTGAAAATTTATACTTAAGTCAGAAAGGGTGTATTGATAAAGTACTACATCGTTTCAATATGCATGAAGCCAAACCGATAAGTACTTCGTTAGCTGCACATTTCAGACTATATTTAGCATCATGCCCATAATTAGATGATGAAATTGAATACAAGTCTAGAGTTCTATATGCCAGTGCAGTTGGTTCACCTATGTATACCATGATATGTTCTTACCCTGACTTATCTCAATCATTGAGTGTTGTTAGTAGAGACATGGCTAATATTGGCAAAGAGCATTGGAAAGCAGTACAGTGGATTTTCAGATATTTGTGGGGCACTTTTAATGCTTGTTTACAGTTCAAAAAAACTAGATATGGACTCGTGGGTTACGTAGATTCAGATTTTGCTGGAAATTTAGATAAGAGAAGATCTCTTACTAGTTATGTATTCACTGTTGGAGGATACGCCGTTAGCTGGAAAGCAAGTCTGTAAGCTATCGTTGCCTTATCTACTACAGAAGCTGAGTATATGGCTACTTCTAAAGCTTGCAAATAAACTGTTTGGCTGAGAGGTTTATTTATTAAGCTTTGTGAAAGTACATCTTGCACTACAATATTCTGCGAAAGTCAGAGTGCTATTTACCTTACAAAGGATAAGATATTCCATGAGATAACAAAGCACATTGATATCAGATATCATTACATTCGAGATGTCATTGCAAGGTGACATTAAAGTCAGCAATACAAGTACGCATGATAATCTAGCAAATATGTTGATAAAGCTAATTCCAACTGCAAAGTTTGAGGTTTGCTCAGACTTAATTGGTATCACTTAGTAGTCCTTTGGACTTGTGGTACACAAGATGTTCATGATGATTTGTTTCGAGGAGAGGGTTGCATTATATTTTAGCTATAAGAGGAATTCGTCTTAAGGTGGAGATTGTTGAGTTGGGGTATGATACAAATTCCTACTCTATCTCTTATATGATTTGTATATCTATAAATATGACCCTATAGCCTAGGGCAAGAGTAAGCGCTCCTTTGTAAATATCTGCTCATATTGTGACTGCCTTCGAGCGTCCGTGGTTTTTGTCATGCAAGCAGGATTTTCCACATAAAAATTCATGTCTCATGTTCCCTATTTTTTTTGCACATTATTTGCATCAGGTGTATTCATGACCAATAGCCACAAGAGAGATGTGCAGCTGGCAGCTCATTTGACTAAAAAATTTTTAGACAAAACTAGTATTGTGCCCACAAATTAAAAAAAAAAAGAGAAGAAATCTACATGTCAATGTCGACTATCCTAGCACCTCCTACTCCTTCGCCCTGCTCCCTAAACATATCTCTCAGATAACAAATCCAAAAGGAAACCAAAATGAGGACTCGAATACTACGCAAGCAACAACATCCTCATCTTGTCTATTATCAACCAATATTGTGTTAACATGCAGCGTGTTTGTTCATTTTAAGAGTTAGACAAATGAATTCACAGCAAATTCTGCCCGGACTCCGTACTTGTATCATACTTCATACAGATGGGAAATGTACTGCATTTGGTATGGCCAGCCTAAGGATGACTAATTAAGAGAAGGGATTCCTCTAAAAAATTTAAGAAAAGATATTTTTTAAAAAATAAAAAACTCTTTTCTTAATTTTTTTCGTACAAAAATTAAGAAAAGAGATTAATGAATGAAAGCCGAGTTCTTTTTGGAGTCCGGTAGGTAGTCCGTCGACAGAAGTGCGAAGGTCAAAGTACGTCCAGTCGGACAGGACGCAGGGCCGTAACTAGAATGAATGTTGAGAATTAATAAGCATCAAATTCTTTTCTTGCTCTAAGTGGGAAAAAAAGAGAAAAACTTACGTACCATGCACACCCACTTGCTCTATGGGAAGTGGCAGGGCCACAGGTCGGCAGAATGAATGTTGAGGATAAGCTAGCATATATCCTTTTGTTGCTCCAAGGAGCCGGAAAAATGCGTAGCAAAATTGTACCAAGCATGCATGCACCAACCACGTACATGACGCTTTCTGGCCTATAAAGCCATGCACCTTCACTCCTCCTCTCCCATTTCACTCGCAACACACAAGAACACCACTGATCCTACTTCTCCAAGCCACGCTAGTCTTGTTCTACTCTAGTGTTAGCTAAGCCGCGAGCTTCTTCGAGCTAGGGATGGCGCAGGCGGGCTACGCGGGCGGTGCGGGGGCGATGGCGCCGTTGGAGGTGTCGGTGGAGGCGGACCGGGGGGACGCCGAGTGGCTGGACGACGACGGGCGGCCGCGGCGGACGGGCACGGTGTGGACGGCGAGCGCGCACATCATCACCGCGGTGATCGGTTCCGGGTGCTGTCGCTGCCGTGGGCCATCGCTCAGCTCGGATGGGCGGCCGGTCCCGCCGTCATGCTCCTCTTCGCCTTGGTCACCTACTACACCTCCACGCTTCTCGCCAAGTGCTACCGCCACGGCGACCGGGCCACGGGGAATCGCAACTACACCTACATGGACGCCGTGCGAGCCAACCTCGGTGGCGCCAAGGCCAAGCTCTGCGGCGTCATCCAGTACGCCAACCTCTTCGGCATGGCCATCGGCTACACCATCGCCGCCTCCATCAGCATGCTGTATGCTCCATCGCGAATCTTCTCCACGTAATCAACCAATAATTTCAGGCTGCTACGCCATTGTTAGGGTTTTTGGGCATTCAGTTTTTCGTCCAATTGATTCGGTTTTTTGTTTTAAAATAATTCGGTTTTTACAAACTGGCTACCGAATTTCTTAGATTAAAATAAAACCAAACCAAATTAACCAAAATATTTTGGTTCGGTTTTTCGTTAATCGAAATATGAATAAACATTAGCTAGGTAGATTAGATTTAGTCTTTCTCGTATCTCAATGCAAATTAGAGATAAATCTACTTAATATTCATAGGTCCTTACAGTATAAGTATAATAGAATATATGAATATACCAAACATATGAATAAATATTTTAGTTCATGAGTAGGGGTGTAAACGGGTCGGGTACGGGCGGGTAGTAGGTCATTCCATAGCCTACCCTATTATTTTTTCTCCAGGTATGGATATGGGCAAGGGTAGTAAAAATCGGGTAGGGTACAGGTAACGGGTAGCATTTTGTATGAACGGGTAGAAAACATATGATCGGGTTCCGGGTAGTGTGCGGACGGGTATAATACAGACAACGGTTACTTCATCGAGTAGTGCACGAAATACTTAGGATCAAAACATGCAATGAAAACAATCCAACTATCACACTAGGACATCACATAATACAATAGATAATGTCGTATAGTTTAACAAACATACATAGTCCAACAAAGAGCTCAAATAGTACATAATCAAACACGTAGAGTTCAATAAACACACAAAATCCAATACATGAAGTGAAATTTACATACATAGTTCAACACATAGAGTCCAACATATGAGTTAAATTATACAAAACAAATTTCTTCGAGCATATCCAGGTACTCGGATTGTGAGAATTATCCGGGTACCGAACCAAACATCGAAAACTGAATTATACTAAAATAAAAACCGAACCAAAAATTGAAAACTAAAAAAACCAAAATAATCAATTAATTCGATTCGATTCGGTAATTCGGTTTGGGTTTAAAAATGCCCACCCCTAGCCATTGTGATTGCTTGATTTGATCGTTGTGGATTTCGATTGCGTTATTCTATGGGCATACAGGGCGATCAAGAGGGCGGATTGCTTCCACAAGAAGGGGCACAAGAACCCGTGCAACAGCTCAAGCAATCCGTACATGATCATCTTCGGCGTCGTCGAGATCGTCTTCTCGCAGATACTGGACTTTGACCAGATATGGTGGCTCTCCATCGTCGCCGCCGTCATGTCCTTCACCTACTCTACGATCGGCCTCTCGGTTGGCATCATGCAGACCGTCGCTAACGGAGGGTTCCAGGGCAGCCTCACCGGCCTCAGCATCGGCGCCGGCGTCACCTCCAAGCAGAAGGTGTGGCGCCGCCTCCAGGCCGTCGGCGATATCGCCTTCGCGTACAGGAACTCCATCATCTTCATCGAGATCCAGGCAAGCAAGCAGCCACTACTGCATACTCAGTTCTTGATTAATCAATCACTCTGTTTCTTGGTTTCCTTGTCCTGACCACGCGTCCTTTTTTATTAATGTCCCATCAGGACACGATCAAGGCGCCACCGCCGTCGGAGGCGAAGGTGATGAAGAAGGCGATGATGGTGAGCGTGGCGACGATGACATTGTTCAACATGCTATGCGGGTGCGTGGGGTACGCGGCGTTCGGCGACAAGGCCCCCGACAACCTCCTCACGGGGTTCGGCTTCTACGAGCCCTTCTGGCTGCTGGACATCGCCAACCTAGCCATCGTGCTCCACCGCGTCGGCGCGTACCAGGTCGTCTGCCAGCCGCTCTTCGCCTTCGTCGAGAAGTGGGCGGGGGCAACGTGGCCAGACAGCCGCTTCATCTCCCGGGAGTTCAGGGTGGGGCCCTTTGCGCTCAGCGTCTTCCGGCTCACCTGGCGCACGGTGTTCGTCTGCTTCAGCACCGTCATCTCCATGCTGCTCCCCTTCTTCGGCAGGGTCGTGGTCCTCCTCGGCGTCGTCTTCTTCTGGCCGCTCACCGTCTACTTCCCCGTCGAGATGTACATCGAGCAGCGCGGCGTGCGCTGCCTCAGCACGCGGTGGCTCTGCCTCCAGATCCTCAGCGCCGCATGCCTCGTCTTGTCTGTCGCCGCCGCCGCGGGCTCCATCGCCGACGTCATCGACGCGCTCAAGGTGTACCGGCCGTTCAGCAGCTAGGGGTTGAAAATTGTGCTATTCTCCAGAAGACACCATTTGAACCAAGAGGCTGTAATTTCTGTAAATAAAGGGTTACGTAGATATGTAGTTCTTTTCGTTCATGTTTTTTTTTTCTTTCCGGTTGCTTCTACTAATTTCTAATTGTTTCTCAGTGCATCGGTACCGAGAGACTTGTACCTATCGTTTTTCTTTCTTAATGTATGATAAAGCTTCTACCGTTTCAGTTAAAAATAAAATTAAGAGGTTATATTTAAGAACTGATTTCTTTTTTATCAAGTATATATGCAACGTTTCTGAACCGTTATACGAAAACAATCGTAAGACACAAGCATCACAACGGTTAGGGAAAAATCGACTTACAAAACAGAAAACAAGCATCTCAAAGGTGGTTAACATAGATAGCTAAACATATTAGTTATCAAACAAACATTATAAAGTGTGAAATCATATGTTGAAAAATAGCTTAATGATGCAATTAGCATTATAAAGTGGTTGTGATCATAGCATGTGTAGTGCTTATGCATGTGTTATATTAGATGATTACTTAATATACTTGTGATAGTATGGTAATGGTTTTACTTGATGCAATATACTCCTATGAGTAATTACATGGACTGATGTTGAGTCAAGTCGTGAACTTGTGCTCGGATTTGTTTCATGTTTGTTCATGTTCAGGTGTTGCTTGAGGGCGAACGTGGTCGATGACGGGACAAAAATAGGTTCGTAAAGGAACTGAGATTCGGGACTAGGTTCAAAGAGAAACTGAGGTCCTAGTGATCAAAGATGTCATACGAGATATTCGGACTAAAGAACAGTGCACGTGGAGGCGAGTGAGTCATGCGAGAGCGGTAGGTGAACTGTACGTGTGCATGTGTGAATTTTGAGCTATATGCATGTATTGGATCATGTGTTATTAGGCCTAGTGTGTGTGTGTCTATCTATCTATCTCTTTACATGAGCACATGCAGGATACTTCCTAGCCGCCTATATATATATATAGAGGAAGCCATTTCAGACTCGAGAGTACATACTCCCACCTCTAATATAACACTTAAATAAATGCTTTATACTTCTTTATCACTTTCGTATACTCTAATAATAATTCTAAGATACTCTAATACAACATGATTAAAAAATTTTATCGACCCTTTATTTTTTTTGCTACATACCTTTTCCATATGTATAAAAAATATGTAAACAAATTATGCTATAAATGGTGGATTTTAATGAAATTTTTCAGTGAAACTCACTTTGGAGTATCCTATAATTAGTATTAGAGTATACTCAAAAGGATAAAAAGGTACAATAATATTATTTAAACGGTATATTAGAGGTGGGAGTACATACACCAGAGTATTGAATCATTTTCATATATATATATATATATATATATATATATATATATATATATATATATAGGAAGGCCGTTTTGTACTCCCGAGTATGTACTCCCATATCAGATACCGTTGATTGGCTTTGTGATTCGTGGTTGGCAAAAGGGTGGATTATTAAGTGGATACATCCATTAGTAAGCAAGATTATCGATAATGCATGCGTAATAAATTCAGTTCGGCGCACGCTTTTGCCTCCGAAAAGAGTGCGCTTGTTACCGAAAAGAGTGCAACTAGAGGAGTATGTACTCTCGGTAGTACACAAGCATTTTCCTATATATATATATATATATATATATATATATATATATATGGCGTATTTGGTGCAAACCCCTTTTACGTGCAAACTTGAAAACTAGCAACCTAGACCTCTGGATCTTCCTCGGACGGTTCAGATGCAAAAAGGTGGGATTCCCCCATCCACTTATGCTAATTAGCCACTTAACCCCCTGTCTAATCACAAATTATACCTCACGCGGCTGCTAACCCTCTGATGCAAACCTAATCTATCCTCGCGTGCTCGCCTCCTCCCGATCAAGCGCCCTCGCGCATGCTCTGCCTCCTCCCGATCGCCGCTCTCTGCCCGTCGTCACCCCCTATCGTGGAGTATGCATGCGTATCCACGGCACCGCCCTTCCTAGCCGAGGTGCTGCCTTGCCCGGCCGTGGATGGAACCGCCATGCTCGGGCGGCTACCAAAGCTAATCAGAAAATCTGGGCCTAATCCGAAATTAGACCTCACGCTTGGGTCGCTAATTTCAGATGCAAACCTAATCTACGCGGTTCACGCCGGTGATAAATCTATTAAGATTGCTGACTTTGGAACATACCGTTGGATGGCTCAAACTTGATTTTTATCCCGCATAATGATTATTTTAATTTGGTCATGTTGTTATTCTAATAAACACAATTGCTTTCATTCCTCAATGTCATGCCCGTGCAACATTCGGATTTCAAAAGGAAAATAAGCAAAAGATCAAAATGAATTGGTAGAAGAACAGGAACGGAAGAACAAGAACAGATGCAAAACGCAACGGGGAAAGTAGTATTGGTATATTCTCTTTTCAACCTTTGTCTTTATTCTCAACTCATCGCTTATATAGTCTGCAGAAGGACACATTACTATGAACAAGACAGAGTAAATTTACTTAGCAGAAATAGTAATTACTACTACTAATCTCAGCCATTGATCTTTCATAATAATCAGAGAGCCTTCGCATCCCCTCCGCACCAAGAAAGTCCATCTTCATGCCCTCAACAAACTCATAAGGCGTTAGACCCTACAAATAATTGATGCAGATCTATTAGAACAATTAAGAAATATACGCAACATGGAGTGATAAAAGCAACGGATATGAAATAAGTTGGCTCAAGGCCGGAGGGCTGCGCGGGCGCTCGAGGCCCCAAGGCCGGGCGGCGTCGGAGGGCTTAAGCGCCGGGCGTGAGGGTCACGGGCGTCGGGAGGCGTCAAGGCCAGCGTCGGGAGGGCTGGCGTCGGGCGGGCGTTGGAGGGCCAGCAAGGCGGGCGGGCGGAGCCGCATGCCAGCGCGGCGGATGGATACAGACGGCGACGCGCCGCCAAGCTGGTCGGAGGGGAGCACGGCCTGGCGCCTGGGCGACGGGAGGAGGCGATATGCGGAGGGTTTGCCTGGCTTCGATCGGGAGGAGGCAGAGACGGAGGGACGCTCAAGCGATCGGGAGGAGGCACCCACTACAAGAAACAGGGAAAAATTGTGGGTTTTTAAATTGTGGGTCCAAAAACCCACGAATTTACAGATTTAAATTCCGGTTTACAAAATACCCACGTATTTAATTAAATTAAATGGGTCAAAAAAACCCACGATTTATCATTTAAATTCGTGGGTTTACGCCTAGACCCACGATTTAATTAATTTCGGGGCCGTTGAACCCACAATTTAAAACGTGAACCCTAGCTAACCTTCAACCCCTTCCACTATCTCATGCGATCCAATTCGCTTCAACTCACTATCTTCGCACGCGCCGCCATTTACCGCCGCCATGCCCCACCACCACGCCCGCCATTGCCACGCCGCTCCCTGCCCGCCCGCCTTCGCCCGCTTCATGTGCCCCGCTCATCGCCCCCAGGCCGCCCATGCCGCCCTTCGCCCCCCTTGCCCATCATGTCACAAGGCTATGTGTCACTCCATGTCGCCCTGGTGCCGCCGCGCTTCGCCTTCGCCCACTGCGCCCACTTCAGCCGCCCAAGGCTGTTCTTTGAGTCCACGCCGAGGAGAGAGCAGTAATCTCGAGCTAAACCAAAGGTTAACACCCTTTTGCATGCTTGAAAGGAGTTTTTGCATGCTTTTCTTATTGTTAGCAAAGTCCGAAAATATCCTGAAAATCTCCTCACTTGGGTTAACAAAAGGCTAATGGTCACTATGATAAGAGAACTCCAATAGGATTTCAAGCATTGGAAAGGAATAGGATGCTGTGAGTCCAACCAGTTGACACATTGGTTTTGTATAGAAGCAGTACCAGTATAGTTTGTTCCCAAGATTTGCAATGGACATGTTTTGTCTGTTCATGCGTTAAGAAGGTCAAGAAAGGCTTGTATTACCTCTGCAGGGTTCATTTCCTGTTAGTTGTGTGGTAGAGGCCCCAATGAAACAGCTAACCGATCCTCCCATTTATCCTAATATACTTACCTCATGTAATATCTACACCACCGGTGCTTCACAAAAATATCTACACCGCTAACTCTGCTTATCTGTCAAAGGAAATTGAGCATCATCTTCTAGCACTTTGAAGTGTGTCCATTACACATGGGCTGCTAATTCAACATAATTGGTAAAGTAAGAGTTTTGTAGAGAACACAAAACCGACAAGCAACAATGGATAGTAAGCAATATTACGTGTCAAGAAATACATGTGCTAAGGCAAAAACACCCTTTTAGCATTTCTGGTAACTATGGTCTACCATGATATGATTGTTTGCACTTGAAAGGAGTTCTTAATAGGCATTTGTCGATTTTGTTTGCAGATTTATCAGTCATTGAATATATATTTTCTATGATCATATGAAAATTGTGTGAAATATTCTTAATTCAGCTAAGAATTTTATCTTGGTAATCTATTATACTACAAAAATGTTCTGCAAATTTAAGACTTGGTTGGGTTAGGTGTACTCCCATTGTTTCTTGGTATCGCTAACCTTCGTGATTTGTTTGTACCATACTTTAATAAATTTTCCGATGTTAAACACTTTACCCTAGCAAGTTGTCTTCATTTGCATGTGATTGTAGAAGCACTCAAGTTGGACAGCTTTGTAGAAGCTTTTTCATCATCGAGCCAATTCTCCAAGAGTTGTGAGTTAAAAAACCCTTGCAAAGATCTATTATTGAACTTATTGATATACCCATCGTGTCGCTTTCTCGATCGGTTAAGTACACATTACTTGTCGTAGGTCGGTGAAGAAGTAGAGCGTCGTTAGCCAAATTGGGTCCCCGCATGTCTCGGCTAGAATTCAAGGAAGGTACAAGATCATGCAACTTGTTCTTTCTTGTTGCACTTGTGTATGCATTTTTATTCTGCTAGAATGTCTCCAGCTTGGTTTGAGAGATTGATATGTATATTATAACCGCAAATATTTTTTGTGTCCTGAGTGGATGTCCTATTTACTAGAGAGGTCATGCCGAAATTTTGTACATTTCGGTGACTTCGTAATGATTAATTCGTTTGAAGTTATTTCATCTCATTTTATATTCGCTGCATATGGTATATATATTTTTATTCTCTCGCTTGCCTTGCATATAACGTTAGAGTTTAGGGTTTGCGCCGAACAAGAGAGAGCCTAGGTGTCACCTGTTGGGAACGGCGATCTCACATTTGCTTGTGAGGTGCGCGGTTCCGAATTGTCCAACAGATTTTGGACACCGAGCATGTTGGTTGTTGCATGGGGCCTGTGGACGCAAGCGATCGAACGTGATTTCGCCAGATAACCTCGTTGTTCTCCGGACGCACCAAACATCGCATGCGTTTGGAGAACAGCGGGGTTATGCTGCCGAAATTTCGTTCGGTTCGTAGCGCACGTCACAGGTCGCATGCAACGGCCTCCATCCTTGGGTGGGTTTAGAACACATCTTTCCTAATAGGGTTGTCTTTGTGACCTAAGCCACGGTCGTACGTTGACATCGTTTCATTTGTTTAGCTTTGAGAATGGGTGACGATCGAAGGGCGATGTATGACGGATGGAGGAGTGATGGGGGGCACACAAGGGAATGGGGGCAGATCACGGATGCTTTCTTGAAGCAAGCATTCACTGGAGGAGCTGAATATGTGTATTGCCCGTGTACCCTCTGCGAGAATAACAGCTACTACAGCAAGGATATAGTGCAGTATCACATTTGCAAAATGGGTTCATGCCTAACTATTTGGTGTGGCACTGTCATGGAGAGGCCGCAGGGCAGGCCATTGAGTCGGACCATGGGGAGGATGACGACCGGATGGAAGAGATGCTGGATGATCTTGGCAGGGGGATTGAATTTAACTCGGGAGGGTCACAAGGAGGAGGTTAAGGAATTCTATAGGCTACTTGACGCCTCGGATGCTAAGTCGCATGACTTGACCAATGTGACCGTCCTGCAGCGGTTACACGGCTTATGTTGATGAAGTCAAGTTCAACTTTTCAACAAATGCTTCAACGCTTTGCTTGAACTTATGAATGATGTCCTTCCGCCTAACCACAAGATGCCAAAGGATTTGTACCAATCGAAAAGTTGATGGCCGGCCTCGGATGAATTACCGTAAGATTGATGTGTGCGAGAATAATTGCATGCTGTTCTGGTACACTTTTGTGCCGCGTTCTCGATACGAGAATACCATTTTGTTACTACTAGTACCTTGCAGTTTAAATATCTGTGCTTTTTTTGTTTCAAATCACAGATGTATTAGCCACAGAACATCAAACCTTACACTAAGTAGCACTTTTGTTTCACATGCCATGGAACAATATCAAGACTCGGGAGGTGGTCTTGAAGGCCATGAATACATTTTTCTCTCAAGCATTTTTGTTTAATTTCGCTCAAGCATTTTGATGCCAATACACCACTTACTGCACATAACGGATAACTCCACAGGGTTCAATCCTAGATGATTGATTCATTCTGTATATTTCAGTTATTTGAAATAGTCATTCTGTATATTTCAGTTATTTGACACAAATTGGTCGGGGTTGGAGGCTAGGAGGTCAATGACATAATTGGGTTCCAGGTTAGCAGTTACATGATTTCTACATGAAATAATTGTTTATTTACGATGAAATAATTACTGGGCTGCTATGGTACAGTGTTTTTTTAAAGAATAAGAACATTGTTTTTTAGGGTGGCAGGGGGGACAAGCTGCCTTTGTTTGATGTTGTTGCATTGTTAGCAGAGCACGGTTTGGATGGTAGACCTTGCAGAATTTTATCTTCCTCTGATTATTTAACTTAATTTTCTAACTGACTTCTGGACACTAATGTTTTGCAGCCGATGTATTTCTGTTGCCTGGGTGCCAGAGCGTGAAGGCATTTTCGTTGTTAGCCATTCCGATGGAAATTTGTATGTGTATGATAAAGTGAGCAAACGCTGGCCATGGAATTTGGTATTTTAAATCTTAATTTTGTTTGGCTGATGTTTAAACTGATGCATATTCTTATATTTAGTGCAAAGATGGAAACGCTGAGTGTACATTTCCATCTATAAAGGACCCAGCTCAGTTGATGGTTTCTCATGCAAAGTCGAGTAAGGTATTTTAAGCACTCCATTATTGTTTACCTAAACTGCATTATTTTGGTGAAGTTAGGGTGCTTTGATGTAAAATTGTTTTTTCACCCTCTGTTGGCATGAATATGTGGTCTATCCATCTGTTTAGCTATTCTACATTGTATAGTGTTCTTAACTCTGAAGTCTGAACTTTCTAAGGCTTAAAGCAATGAGCATCCTTATTCCTCCTCTTATGAAAAACATGGAAGTAGCAATGTAAGTTGCTAAACAATGACAACTACAGAATATAAATTTCCCATTATTTAAAAATTCTAGGTAAGCACACACAAATCCAAGTCCTTAAGAGAGCGCACCGTTTAAAATGTCTTATAAGATTCATATTACTCATGCATTCTTGAGTGCAAAGATTAAACGTGCTAAATTAGTCCTTCAAAAGTACTGGTTTTGCTTTATACTTGCATCTCAGAGTTTAGTTGTGGAGTAATAAAAAAATGGTAGCATGCTAGGCTTGAACACAATGCACATGTACTGGTCTCCACCTGTGTATGGTGTTATTGTTTTTATCACTAGAATTTACTTTTACGACAAGAACTTCTCTGGCATATGCCAGCCACCAGGTACAGTCATACTAGCAAGCTCAGTACGTCATGTACAGCGAATCTTGGGAATTAGTCCCATTATCCTATGCTTTTTAGTATCCTACAGATAATTCTTGCTGTATGACATTTGATTAGAAGAGTTTACATCATGGTCTTAAACATGTTTGGCCTTAAAAAAATGTGGTACCATGGTTAACTTGGCATTTCTCTCAATGACATTACAGAGCAACCCAATTGCTAGATGGCATATTTGTCAAGGTTCAATCAATGCGATTTCCTTTTCTCCAGATGGGGCATACTTGGCAGCTGTTGGGCGAGATGGTACTTGCTTTGTCCTAGACCACGACTAGAGAGTTTTTTTACTCATCCTAAAATCCACCAATTTGTATTGTTATTGAACTAACATTAATCAATAATATGTAGGTTATTTGAGAGTATTCGATTTTTCAAAGGAACAACTAATATTTGGTGGAAAAAGTTATTACGGCGCTCTCTTGTGTTGCACCTGGAGGTGATTGTATTCCGTGTGTTTTTCCCATTTAGTTCTATGATTTATATTTTGATTATTCCCTACTGTTTGGCTGCCTTTTAGTTATTTATCTAAGCCATTTTTATGTGTTTCTTGTTGTTACTCCTAGTTTGAACTCTAAAACCAGCTTGGGTTGACTAGTATGTGAAACTGTTGTAGTTTCCTTAGTGTAGACTAGCGTATCAAATAGAAGTTAGCTATCTTATAATTGGATATGGTCTGGTACTTTGCTACTTATGCCTGTTCTGCTCAGCAACCACTTTTGCTGTGTGCTGCTGCTTGTCTTCTATCCAGACCTGTTAAATTTATTTTCCAATTGAAACATCAAATAATTTACTTGTTGGCTGCCCATGCTGTAGGTCATTTTTTGGCATATATGAGGTATTTTCTTTGTTTTGCATTCCATACAGTGTCCGGTTGTCTATTTCTATGTGTTTGGTGTAATAACACAAAATTTGTCTTGGAACATTATTTTCCAGCATGGTTTGCTTTTTGTGATTTATTTTTGTTTGCCTTCATTGTAAAAGTTCCTACTTTTGAAGCTAAGGTAGCATATTGGTCCATCAGGTAAGCAGTGAGCTATACATTGAAGTCTCTCTGTACCATCTTATCAGCTTTCTATTCTGGTTTCTTATCTGCTAATTATTTTCAACTTTCTATTTTCTTGTCAATTATGAGATTTTGTCAAGTGGGCCAATGGAGTAATACACAAATGAGTATGGTTCAGTTTCTTACCTAATTCGATTGTGTTATGTTTTTACAGCTTGGATGGCAAATATCTATTGACAGGTGGTGAAGATGATCTTGTGCAGGTATGGAGCATGGACGACAGAAAGATAGTTGCATGGGGCGAAGGCCATAATTCCTGGGTATTAGTTTAATTTGCCTTGAGGTTTTTTCAATGTCTTAATGTTTCCTGTCAAAACTAGTCATTTGAGGATAGGTTAATTTTCTGTTGACAGGTTAGTGGTGTTGCTTTTGATTCATATTGGTTGCCACCAAATTCTGATGGAGCAGGAGAAAATGTTGTGTATCATTTTGGTTCTGTTGGTCGGTATGTATAACTGGAATTACAGTGCTGAATTTTCAGTTAGCATTTTGCACTTTTATATATTATTGTTGTACATGGCCATTTAGTGAAGGAAAGCATTCACTTGCTTGGTTTTGCTGTAGGCACTTGACCTTATAAGTGGAAAGAATTTCCGGTGTTGATGGATTCTTGCTTGAAGGCCATGTCTCCAGCTCGATGGAACTCGACTTGATGCGATTAGCATCCCGTTGTTTGCAATATGAAGCTCGTGACCATCCAAACCTGAAAGCCGTGGTGTTTGCTCTTGTAAACCTCCGGAAAGATGCTTCTGTAATGTTTTTTATTTTATGTGCACACACACGTGATTGATTATCTAAGGATCTGCTAGAATGTCTCCTTCTGGTTTGAGAGATTGATATATATATATTATAACTGCAAATATTTTTTTGTCTACTGAGTGGATGTCCTATTTACAAGAGAGGTTATGCCGAAATTTTGTACATTTCGGTGACTTAGTTTAGACTCTTGCATATATTTTCAGATTTATTTTAGTACTCGATTGTGCCATAAGAAACTGTGGTTTCAGAATTAATTTAGTTTCAAAATTAGTTAAGTTTACTTCACATGACAACCGGGTTAACATTTGATTGAGGCTATTAATGATTTTGCTAAGTTTTACATTTAAATAAGTTTTAGATTTTGCTATAACACATCGCATCCATGCTTCAATTCTACAACTATGGTTTTTTTTCTCCCAACTATACGCCATTCTATGACCTTTGATCAGTAAATATGCAAAGATCTTTCCCAATACATCGCGATATATAACATATAACAATGCTCCAAACAATTTGAAGTTAACTTGTCCAAGACAACAAAATTTCAAGTATGGATGAACACACTAAACAAACCCTTGAGTATAAAACACAAAGTTAAATTAACTCATCACACATTAATTTTTGTTCGTATATATATATTATTTACAGCTTTTCTGTGTTTGGAAAATGGGCTAGTAATCGCTGCTAATAATTTGGGTATCAAATTACCAAAATAATGATCCGACATCAATGAAATACAAGTCGGATGGTGGTTATATTTTTTTGTATAATGGCTAATAATTTAGGTTATATAAAACCCACGAATTTAATCAAGTAAATTGTGGGTTTTATATGGCTCACTAATTTATCTCGTTAAATTGCAGGTTATTTAACTCAATTTAATTAAATTCGTAAAATTTGGTTCGCCTACCTAATTTAATTAAATTGTGGGTTATATTCAATCTACCTAATTTAATTAAATTGCGGGTTTATTCACCCACCTAATTTAATTAAATTCGTGGGTTATATTGAGCCCACGAATTTAATTAAATTCGTGGGTTTTATTGAGCCCACGAATTAACTGTTAAATTCGTGGGTTTTTTCATTCACAATTTAATCATAAATTGTGGGTTTTTCTAGAAACCCACGAATTTAATTTAAATTGGCGGCACTCACTAATTTAGTTGATTAATTTCGCCGAGTTAAATTCGTGAACTAAATTCGACGCAGATGCGCATTTAATTTAATTTAAATTGTGGTATGGGCCTAAATTGTGGGTTTCGCCCATTTAATTTTTCCTCGCCTTGTAGTGGCTGTGGACGGGATGAGTGACCGACGCCAAAGCCAACGGGAGGGCCAGGATAATTTGTGATTAGACGGGGTTAAGTGGCTAATTAGCATAAGTGGATGGGGAATCCCACCTTTTTGCATCTGAACCGGCCCAGGAAGATCCAGAGGTCTAGGTTGCTAGTTTTCAAGTTTGCACCAGAAAAGGGAAGAAAATGGTTCTATACTCCTCGAGTACGATCTCCACTCTAAATATACCATTTAAATGATGTCGTTATACCTCTTTATCTTTTTGAGTATACTCTAATAGTGATTATAAGATACTCCAAAGTGAGTTCCACGAAAAATTTCTGTCATGTCCATTTTTGTAGCATAATTTGTGTATACACTTTTTACATATAGAAAAATATATATAGTAGAAATAAAGGGCTTCAATGAAATTTTTTCAAATATATCACATTGGAGTATCTTAGAATTATTATTGAAGTATACCAAATGTGATAAAAGAGTATAATACATTCATTAAAGTGGTATATTAGAGGTGAGAGTATGTACTATATATATATATATATATATATATATATGTATATGTATATATATATGTATATGTATATATATATATATATGGGATTTGATAAACATCAACCGGATGTTTTTTGTTGAAATCACCCAAATCTAGAACAATTGGATCATTGTTGAGATTCGAAGTATCGATTACATCCGATCCTATGATTTGATCCAACGGCCGGTGAATTTGGATGTTAGATCCAACGGCCGGTGAATTTAGATGTTAGTTAAGACAAAAACATCCGGATGATACCTATACTCTCTCTCTCTCTCTCTCTCTATATATATATATATATATATATATATATATATATATATATATATATATATATATATATATATAACGTGGAGTGTCTCTGTGACTTAGCTGAGGCCTCCTGTGGCGGCTAGGAAGTATCCTGCATGTGCTCGGCGTAAAGAGCTTCTAGTGGCCAGACGCATTAGCCTTTTTGTCCTAGCGTCAAGTGCTCATGCGCCTGTAGCTTCTAGCGGCCAGGAGGGCTATTACTTGCTTTTGGAGCTAGTGCTACTGGTCCATGCACGATCAGTAAGGTCTAAGGAGATTTTTTAGTGGAGTGTAAGTCATGACCGGTTTCAAGCACTTTTGCTAGCTCTTCATGGTTAATTACATCGATCATTCGATTTTGTTTTTCATTTGCCACTACTACAACGAGGCTTATATCAGACGCACGTCTGTAATATGAAACATCACAGACGGTTATGTAATCAAACCGTCAGTGCAGATATCACAGACGGTTTTATAATACAGCCGTCTGAGATGAAAGAAATATCACATATGGTTTCTAAATATAACCGTCTGTGATGGCTACGGTACTCATTACAGACGGTTTTGAAGTAAAACCGTCTGTGAAATCACAGACGGTTATATAACACAACCGTCTGTAATATCTATAGTAGTCATTACAGACGGTTATATTTAGACACCGCTCGTGATATTTCTTGCATCACGTATGGTCGTAATATAAAACCGTCGTGATAAAACCGTCTCGCTACCGTAAAAACAGAGTCTCGATCCATCCACTTCGCTTATAGGGTTTCGTTTCTATCCCGAGACTAGCGGTTTGTGGGAGTGAGGCGATTTTTTTAAAGAAGGCCATTGATTTCGAATGGTGATATTAGATTCATTTGATTTTGGTGATCTAAGGTTAGTAATGAAAGTTCTCTAATTGCATGCATCCAATTCAATATCTAGGTTGGTTAGGAGAGAATTAATTTAAAGATTGTTTGATTAGATCTAGCTTAATTGTAGCTGAATTCATATGTTGTTTGTGATATTTGGTTAGTAATGTGTTTTAATTGCATTATATTCAACATCTAGCTTTATAAGGAAGGAATTTGATGATTTTTTTAGATCTAGCTTGTAGAACCATGTGTTGGTTGTTTGATCTATAAGGTTAGCTAGTAATGGTTCTATTTGCATAATATTATATTCGATCATGATGTAGCTATAGCTAGCTTGTTAAGATAGAATTTAAAGATTGTTTAGATCTAGCTCATAGATCAATTCAAGTCTTTTGGTGATCTAAGGTTAGTAATGGGTTCTAATTTTATTATTATATTGAAGATTAATTTGAATTGTGTTAATTATTTCTTTGTGATGTAATTAAGGTATGTAATTGCATAATTAGTTTAAGAATGTGTGCATACGCACTACACCTAGTGCACTTAATATTTAACACTAAGTGTTACATGTGTAGCGAGATGGATCGAACTGGATGTACGAGAACCGTCATTTAGTGTTGAGTACCTTAATGGCGCTCTCCACTTTCAAAAGAGCTGCAGAGGAGGATATGTTTAATAAGGGGTGCAATTCATGTCATGTCCGTGCATTGATTGCAAAATCAAGATGTTTAGAAACTCAGTAGCAGATCGGCACACTTGATTCGGAGGGGTTTCAAAAGGGCTATACATGTTGGACCAGTCATGGCGAAGAGCATAATATACAGGAAGCAGCTAGTAGTGTTAATATCGTCAATGATATGTCGGGTGATCATATCGATTGTGCTTCCGATGAGGACAAAGTTGCAGGATGACAATTTGGATCGATGTCTATGCGCGTATGAAAAACCTTGATGATAGGGAATATGGAAAGTTCCAGGGCTTGATGGAGGACTCGGAGAAACCTTTGTTCGCAGGGTGCAAGTTGAAATACACAAGGTTATCATCTGTGCTTGAACTACTCAAATTGAAGGCAAGCAACGATTGGTCCGACAAGAGTTTCACAGCGCTGTTGCGTCTATTGGCGGACATGCTTCCAGAGGGAAACGAGTTGCTGACAACCACCTACAAAGCGAAGAAGGTTCTTTGTCCCTTAGGAATGGAAGTAGAAAGAATACATGTATGTCCAAACGACTGTATCTTGTACCGCAAAGAGTACACAAACTTGCATGTATGTCCGGTGTGCAACACATCCCGGTACAAGCGTAAGAGTCATTCAGATGATGATGGCGAGAGCATTGAGGTGAAAAAGGTCCTCCCGCTAAGGTGGCATGGTATCTGCTGTAATTCCCGCTTGAAGCGTTTATTTGCGAACCCAAAGGAGGCAAAACTATTATGCTGGCACTTTGAGGAGCGTAAGAATGATGGAATGCTAAGGCACCCTACTGATTCCATCCAAAGGAGAAACATCGACAGAGCTTTCAAGAATTCGTCGGATCCGAGAAATATAAGGTTTGGATTGAGTACAGATGGAATGAATCCTTTCGGTAACATGAGCAAAGGCATAGCACTTGGCCCAGAATCTCTGTTCTACAACCTTCCTCCTTGGTTGTGTATGAAGCGAAAGTACATTTTGTTGTCTGTGCTTATCCAAAGACTGAAACAACTTGGGAACGATATTGATGTGTACCTAGCTCCATTGGTGGAAGATCTAAAAACATTGTGGGTTACTGGGGTACACGTATGGGATGCGAACAAACGAGAGAACTTTACTTTGCACTGCTTGTTGTTCTGTACCATAAATGATTACCCCCCTTGCTAACTTGTCGTGCCGAGTACAAAAGGAACCAAAGCCCGCACTCACCGCTTAGATGATACCGAGAGTTTATGGCTGAATCACTCCCCGCAAAACCGTGTACATGCGCCATCGTGAGGTTCCTTCGGAGGAATCACCCATATCGCAAGATGAAGCAACTTTTCACGGAAGGAACGAAAATAGTTCAACTCAAGGCGTTTGAGCGGAGAGATGTTCATGACATTGTTAAGAATTTGGATGTTGCGTATGGAAAGGGACGTAAATCAAGTACCCGTGAAAAGAGCATGTGGAAGAAGAGGTCAATATTCTGGGACCTACCTTACTGGGAGCACCTAGAAGTTCGCCATTGCACCGATGTCATGCACGTAGAGAAGAATGTCTATGACAGCGTGATTGGTCTCTTACTCAACATTAAGGGTAAAACAAATGATGGTATCAACGCACGGCTTGACTTGGTCGATATGGGCATAAGACCTGAGTTAGCACCAAAAGAGACTGATAAAGGCCGTACGTACTTGGAACCTGCTTGTTATACTCTGTCAAAGGCCGAAAGAACTGAACTGTGCCAGTTGCTTGCATGGTGTGAAAGTTCCGTCCGGCATTCCTCCAACATGAAGAGACTTGTTTCGTTGGAAGATTTGAAATTAAACGCATGAAGTCTCATGATTGTCATGCTTGCCGATGACACAGATGCTCCCCGTCGCAATTAGAAGTATTTTACCGGTCAAGGTCCGAGAGACAATCACTAGGTCAGGTTATTTCTTTAACACAATCGCCGTAATGTCATCGATCCCGAAGGACTAGATGCTCTACAAGTCGAGGTGGTGATGACTCTTTGTAATCTTGAGATGTATTTCCTCCATCATTTTTGATATCATGGTCCATCTCATTGTTCACCTTGTGAGAGATAAAGATATGCGGGCTAGTGTTCCTACGTAGCATGTGCCCGCTCGAGAGGTACATGGAATTCTCAAGTCTTACGTATGGAATCGATCTCGTCCGGAGGGTAGCATTGTCGAAGGTTATGCAATGAAGAGGCCGCCGAGTTCTGCAAGGCCGATTACATGGCCCGAGTTGAACCGATAGTTGTGCCTCGATCTCTCCATGAGGGGAGGCTCCAGTGGTATCGGGACCATCGGAAGGAAAGCAATCACGCTGATTCGGTTATGTGATGCTCGAGCCCATTTCACGGTTTTGCAACACATGGTCGTAGTGTCCGCCTATATCGTCGAGTACAAGCAATGGCTAAGGCAAGAGAATCCAAAGATGGCAGAGTCTTGGATCACGAGACAGCATAACCTTCGATTCAACAAATGGTTGAAGAAGCGACCTATTATCGGGAGCTCGCCGATAACACGCCGACATGGTTGGCAAAAGGACCAACTTTTACAGCTTGTCACATGGAAAGGATATGACTTAAATGGGTACATATTTTACACAAGAGATCAGGATATGAAGAGCACAAACTAGAACAGCGTGTCCGTGATAGATGCATTCAATAATACCGCTGGTTGACGAGGAGCTCCTACTATGGGTTCATAGAGGAGATATGGGAGCTCGACTCACGACTTTTCAAGATTTCCCTATTTCGGTGCCGTTGGGTCCACCTCCAGCACGTGAAGGTTGACAAGAATGGCATCACTACTGTAGACCTTGAACGTGTCGGATACCAAGATGAACTATTCGTACTCGCTAACCAAGTTGTTCAAGTCTTCTATGTAATCGACCCTTCCAATAAGAAGCGCCACGTAGTTCTTCAGGGAAGAAGGAGAATTGTCTGAGTTGAAAATGTAGTAGATGAGGAAGAGTACAATCAATTTGATGAGTTGCCACCTATCGGAAATGACATCCTGGTCCCGTAAGAACAACATGAGGAAGCAAGCTACACACGCCGATCATCATAAAGGGCTAATTTTCATACAAAAGAATAAGCATGTGGTGGCGTAGTTATGAGAAGGGTGCATTGTCACATGTTTACTAATTTTCATGTGTAATAATATTACATTAATGCTATTGTAAAGATGATACGACCCATCATACTTTGTATATATGATTGTGATGATCTTTGTAAGTAGCTTGTGAAGCATCTGAATTATGTATATAGGATTGTGATGATCTTTGTAAGTAGCTTGTGAAGCATCTGGATTGATGGAAAAAATGCGAGTATAAGAGCAAGTATTTATTCCTTAATATAAATATGATTCCAAATAAATGATTCAAACATGGCCATTCAGACATAATTGATGAGAAGGAATAAATTATGTAGACTATGACAAACAAGAACATAATCATGTCTACTTTGACAATATGAAAATAGTAGTATGTGATTATTCTCAGATTTTAGGGTTTGAATTGAGGATTAGAATATCCACTTCAACCACAGTACAGTCTATATTCTGTTAAAGACAACTTTGCCAGAAAATACAACAAAGTGATCACAGATAAGAGACTGAACTGAACAAGAATCGATCTTCAAACTGACAGGTGAAAAGATTATATCACAGACGGTTCTATAACACAACAGTCTGTGATGTGAATTATCACAGACGGTTATATAACATAACAGCCTGTGATGTGAATTATCACAGACGGTTCTATAACATAACAGTCTGTGATAACTTAACATCATAGACGGTTCTCTTTTATAACCGTCAGGATAATTCACATCACTGCATCGTTGTATTTTAGAACCGTCATATTCGCCTCACGCACGGTTCTCTTTTATAACCGTCGTGATATAATCTCTATAAATACCTCCTCCCACGCCAGCAGACCTCTTTCACAACAAGGCCAAACCCTAATTCCCTTTGTGACTTTTTGTCTCCTGGGCGTTCCTCGGCGACGTGGCTTCAAGGGCGGCCTCCCCATCCCGGCGTCCTCCCCAAGATCGACGCAGTTCCCCATCGTCGTCCCCCCCAGCGACGGCTCCCCTCGGCGTCCTTCCCAGATCGACCTCCCCTCGGTATTTTACCCGCTCCATCGCTCGCTCTCCGTATTTTACCTACTCTCCGCTGTTCTACCGGAGGTGCACGCGTGAGGTGGTGGTTCCGCCATTGCCTTTTTCGCTTGGTACCCGTGGCCACGGGTGGATGCTGTGTTCTTCGCATTTCGGGACAGCAGATTCTCGCTTTGCCTCGGTTTTGTTGGCTCGGATCCAACGCTACGTAAGCAAATACTTTGCCCTCTCGTTGATTTGTGGATCGATGAACCGATCGAGTATTTCTGGGGACTAGCCATCGAGCTAGAGGTCGCTTCTCGATCCGGTGGCTCGATTTTGTTCTACTACTACCGCCGATGATGATTCAATTAAATAAGGCTATATTGATCTGCTAGGTAGTGAGTTTCTTCCGTGATTCAAAGATCTTTAGATCATTGTGTCTAGAATTTAACTTGGTCTGTTGTTCTTGTGATATGTGATATGCTATCTCGTCGTGATTCAAATCTTATACTCGCACTTATTTCGCTTTGTCTGCTGTGGTGGATGTCCTAGTTTTAGGAGGTGTCACAAATTTTTATTAAGTTCGCAACCTCCTAGTTCGCTTGTCCCGTTGTTCAAGATCTTTTCATAGTCCATAGTTGAGTTGTAGTGAATCAATTTTCTTAACCAGTGCTGAATTGCGTAGATTCACTAATATCAGATTTGTATACCTTGTGATATATTGTTGAAATTGATGTTGGAGGGTTCTTTAAGAGCAACCCATTAATTTATAAAATCTGAGAGCAAAGTTGCTTATAAGCTAGTCCCG
This sequence comes from Guadua angustifolia, assembly GCA_036346375.1. Lineage (NCBI taxonomy): Eukaryota > Viridiplantae > Streptophyta > Magnoliopsida > Poales > Poaceae > Guadua > Guadua angustifolia. The sequence continues at coordinate 56,459,230 of CM070502.1, read as the reverse complement.
GTGTGTTATCTTGTTTATGTCATACCTGTTGTGTGTGAATTATGTATTCTCATATATATGCTTAAGAGGAGTAATAAACAAAGTCTTGCTCTTATACTCGCACTTATTTCTGCTTGTCTGCTGTGTGGATGTCCTAGTTTTAGGGGAGGTGCTGCCGAAATTTTATTAAGTTCAGCAACCTCCTAGTTCGCTTGTCTTGCTGTTCAGTATCTTTTCGTAGTCCATGGTTGAGTTGTAGTGAATCAATTTTCTTAACCAGTGCTGAATTGCGTAGATTCACTAATATCAGATTTGTATACCTTGTGATATATTGTTGAAATTGATGTTGGAGGGTTCTTTAAGAGCAACCCATTAATTTATAAAATCTGAGAGCAAAGTTGCTTATAAGCTAGTCCCGGTTGAATTCATATGAGAGCAAAGTTGCTTATAAGCTAGTCCTTTGTGTTATCTTGTTTATGTCATACCTCTTGTGTGTGAATTATGTATTCTCATATATATGCTTAAGAGGAATAATAAACAAAGTCTTGCTCTTATACTCGCACTTATTTCTACTTGTCTGCTGTGTGGTTGTCCTAGTTTTAAGGGAGGTGCTGCCGAAATTTTTATTAAGTTCGGTAACCTCCTAGTTCGCTTGTCTTGCTTAAATTCTCCAGTGTTTTGTAATTAATTTGCTTAAGGGTGTAACATTCAGGGCACGTAGGGTGCCGGGGTGTTAACTAGTTCTTTTAAAAGGCTAATAACAAGCCATGGTATCCACAAACTTATTCACTCTAATTTAATTTTATTTGTTCTTCTCTTTTAGTTCGCCTCAAACTATTTTAACTTACAAAGAAGATGTCATCCTCTAATCCACCGTCTGAAGGAAATGAGTTGTCCACAAAAGAAACATCGACCCACGCTGCAAGAGGACCAAACAAAGGCCAACAGACCGATATACCATTACGGAGATCGATCCAAAAGATGGGGCCCCTACAAAGCCAAAAAAGGCAATAATGTATTTCGAGAATATGTGCGGGATAGTAGCACGGGAACGGGTTTCGATCACGCTATCTTCCTGGAGGTTGCTGACTATTGAGAGTCGCAATGCTTTGCTGATGAAAATTCTTTCATCGTTCGACATTCCAGAAGAATCCGCTCTCCTAGTGCGACGGTATGCACTGCTAGCGGCAGGAAAGGCATGGAAGACCTTCAAGCACACGCTTTTTGTAGACTACGTCAAGAAGGATCTGGTTCCATACTCTAAGTATGGGTTCATTGATGAGGACACGTGGCGGCGTTTTATTGAGATGAAGACGATGACGCAATTCGCGTCAAAATGAAGCAAACAAGGCCTTGCAGCAAGGAACACTCACCCCACGGACTTCGCGCACTGGCTACGCGAGGAAGAGAGCGCAATGGGATAGGGAGGACAAGGAGGGTATCTCGTCATTTCCAGCGATCACAGATCCACGTGCTAGAGACTGGTTAAGAGCGAGGTCAGCTGCCACATCCTCCGCAACCGCCTCCTTCAGAAACCCATGGACGAGGAAGTCCGCCAACGCTGTAATATATAAATCGAACTACCAATTTTACGTAATTAGTCCATGACTTCATAAGTGAAATAACTTATCGGGATCTTGCAGGTAGCGTTGAGTACACAATCGGCCGATGGCTCTTTTTTGCCAGACAGGGAGAAAGATGCACTATCCATGGCCTTGGGAAACAAGGAACACCCTGGTCGTACACGAGGCAAAGGGGTTTTTGTTCCATGGAAAACTGGATTCCCAAACGACCTGGACAAATACCGAAATAAGAAGAGAACTAAAGCCGAACGCGAGTCAATGCTTATAAAGAATTTGGAGGAGAAGTTGAGAGGAGAGTTGAGAGAAGAGTTGAGGGGAGAACTGAGAGAAGAATTTTATGATAGGATAAGAAGCCTCGAGGAAAGGCTCAAGAATCAAGAAAGAAATACGCACAAGCCCCGTATATGTCCGCAAGTCACCCCACTGCTTATAAGAGCAACCGGCATCCGCCCTAACATAGATGAACATAGCGGAATTATCCGTCAGATGTGACATTAAGGTGGCACGCAGTGCAATCTCCAAGTGAGAATTAGTAATGGCACCATTTCTCTTACGGCTGCTTGGGGCATGGCATATCCATCCAGTAAGGGGACCATGGTGCACGGTACCATGATAGCGCTGGTTTCACTAAGGTCAATGTGGACGGGTGTTTGATAGTTTCAAGATTGTCGATCTCTGAAGCCGCCAAACGACGAGATCGTGAAATCGGGGATGCCATTGGCACATTCATCCAATGGCCTAGCAAATGACATCTCCTGGTCGCCCCTTCGTCATGCAACAACCGCAACGATCCGATTCGCCTTATTGTATCGTCGATCAGTTGGCTACCAAATCAGTAGTCGTAGCCCAGACTCCACTTGATGTACATAATATTGACTTCTTTTCTGCCCATTCCTCTCCCGTGAAGGGTTCATACAAAATAAAGAAAGGCAAGGACAAACGGAAGAAAGAAAAGCAAGAACAAATCGACTATCCATCTGCTGAGTTGGCTAAACAATACAAGCTAGGAGATCCGTTACTAACGAAAGGCAGCGTAACTTCACTTAGTATATCTTGCCAACAATTGCATAATTAGTACACCCAACAAGCTGGAAAGCCAGAGCTTGAACGTATAACAAGTATCAGCGTTAAGTTCAAGTATGAACATCTATTCAACGACTCACGGGGGCTTCTTCATGGTCGATTTTCCGGACTTGTTCCATCTCTACAACCTCGACGCCTCGACGCGACTCATAAGATGTGGACCTTGTAAGTGTGTGCTATCACGCCTACATTCGCCTAATAGTGATAAATGTCCTCTAATATATATATAATTCGCTTTTGTATATATAAATACATGATACTTGAAGTGACACAGCAGAAACAATCAATCGGTTTCCTCGACCGACATATAGTCTCAAAGCAAACAATGGATGAAGATATAAACATGGTCGAGAAATACGTGACAAAGGCATTGCTAGCACAAAAGATAAATAATTCATACTTATACCCCATAACCTGTGGTAAGTGCTACACCACATGCTATACTTTGGTTTGTATTGTGGTACACAACTCGCTTGCTCATTGTTCATTGTGATATACATGTGTAGGTTTCATCGGGTTCTAATTGTAATTGAACCAGCCACAAACCGGTTAAGTACCTTGATTCCGGACGTGGCGGAAACCACGACTTGGTACCTATCGCAAAAATTACTCACAGTAATCACGCTTTCCTCCGTACATAACGCATATGGTCGTGTAAGTTGTTCCGTGTTTATATTGCTATTGGAATGGCTTAGGCTAACCTTTTGCAATCTTGTAGAGCGCTCAAAGCCTTGAAGGATTGGACTAAACTACAAAGATGATTTGAACTTTTCGGATCCGCTATACACAATAATCCTATATCAAACTCCGTAATAGTGATTCTAGAACTAACCGTAGGTTTTATTTGCAGTGCCACCAGCAAGGTCAGGGAAATAACCTATGTGGATTTTATGTTTGCCACAACATGCAAACCATCGTCAATACAAAAAATAGCAGTACGGTTAAAGCTGCGTTGACTGAGAACCATTTGAGCAACATTAGAGGGAGAGTTTGTTACTTCCTGCTCACCGAAGTAATAAATAAAAAAGTCGCGTTCCACGCAGGCGATAACTTCGAGTTGTACAATTGTCAAATGGTATTCATTCGAAAAGTATGTCAAAAACTTGCGGTTATTCTTGTTTGTACGATTCATTGTATTGTCACATGATATTATCCTTAATACATATTTGCTTATCTTGAATGCAACAACTTAATTAACAATGTCTTGCTTGTTGAACTAGATGTTTTTCCTCATCTCGTTGAACCTCCATTATTTATGGTTTGTAGTTCAAATTTCTATCTACTTAGGTATTCTGCATCAATATTTACGAGACCGACTGACCCGATTATAGATGTTGCAATTGAATATCTACACTTCCTATATGCATTGAGGCAACAGTTTATCCGATCAGGATAGACTTAAAATATAAACATTTGTAACACTTTTTCTCCCTTCTTATGATAATGTTGATGGAACTTGACTAATAAATCAACCAAAACCCGCACGCAGCATGGCGAGGTGGCGGCAACCATAGGATCGTGATCGAACCCGACACACCGGAGTGTGTGATTTGCTTCATGCCATACTGAAGTGGCCTTGCTTGCGTCACCGTCGTACTTGCAGGTGCGTAAATGCTTGACGACATGCTCTTCTGCAGCGTCACGTCATGCCACGGTGGGAGAACATGGTACTTTGAAAAAAATTGTACATGTACTTCGTAGATTACTCTAGGTAGGCTAATTAAAGATTGAACAAATGTGATTGCAAGTTGGGTTTTCCATGTTTGACGGTGACGCTGCGTAAGTCCGGGTACTCTGCACCGTGGCACGACGGTGACGCTGTGCAAGGCCACTTCGTATGGCATGAAGCAAATCACACACTCCAGTGTGTCAGGTTCGATCAAGCATCCTATGGTGGCCGTCACCTCGCCATGCTGCGTGCGGGTCTTGGTTGATTTAATAGTCGAGTTCCATCAACATTATCATAAGAAGGGAGAAAAAGCGTTACAAATGTTTATACTTTAAGTCTATCCTGATCAGACAAACTGTTGCCACAATGTATATAGGAAGTGTAGATATTCAATTACAAAATCTATAACTGGTTGTGTCTTATAAATATCGTTGTAGAAATATTGATGGAAATTTCGAACAACACCATAAATAATGGAGGTTCTGCTGGGGGTGTGGGAAAAAAGGTCATCACAGACGGTTCTTATTTGTAATTGTCTGTGATAAGTTCGTATCACAGACGGTTATGATTTAAAACCGTCAGTGATATTTAATTATCACAGACGGTTCTAAATTAAAACCATCTCGTGATAATTAAATATCACCGACGGTTTATTAATAAAACCGCTCGTGATATATATTTTCTCGCATTTAATGGAAAACCGCTCGATGATCTCCTTCATCACAGATTTATTGTTACCGACGGTTCACAAAACCGCCTCTCGATGACGCTACTGAACCGCCTCGTGATGATGATTTCGTAGTCGTGTGCATGGCTGTTTTGTTTTTTGATTGATTCATAGTTTCACCATAATAATTTTGATTTGATCCATTCAAAACCTTTCTAGAGCATCAAATGATTAATCTAAAAAGTTTGATTGGTTAATTTCTCATAGATCCTAATTAATCTCGTAATTAGGGTTTGATCAATTTTCGTCATTATTGATATAGTCATCTTGCAAAGGTCATAATTATAGATTTGTAGATCTGATCGAGCTGATTATTATTGGGTTAGTTTTAAAATTAAATCTAGTTTGTACAGTTAAAATTTCACGTCAATCTAATGGTGGGATCTTTAAGAATTACTGTTTTAGTGAACATATATCATTTTGTTTTCGTTGAAACCGAAGCAATCTTTCATAATTCATTTAGGGGTGTTTTGATAAACATTAAAATTTTGATTTTTACTTCCACATAATTATTCACCACCTCTCTAATTACTATATTAATATATATCGATCCTACGCAAAGTTTGATGGCATGATTAGAGGATGTAAGTATTCGCAAGGGCAACGAAACAGTTACTTGGCGTCGTATGTGCACGTCATTCACAAATGGAGGTTCACAAAAGCAAGGTTGCCGTTAGTGTCGCATCTGATGATACGATACGGAATCTTTGTATGGTGTTGTGCGTGCGGCAGAGGTCAAAAAGAGCAATCTAACTTAGCTTTCAGGAAAAAAAACTTCATGGACCATACTTTTAAGTTTTTAGGCCAAGCTTGTCCTTGTGATAATTCACACAAAAAATGTAAGTAAAAAATAAGTGATATATCTCGGGGTGATTACAACGAAGCGTATGTCGACTTTCACGTGGTCAAATAAACGAGGTTTGAAGCGTGTTCTTAGGCGAATTCATACGTGCATGTTGTCGACGAGACGATGGTTGACGCTAGTGTTGTTCACAAGTTTGAGTTATTGTAACATTCTAAAGATTTTAAAAATAAGAAAAATGAAGATTTAAAATTCAAATATGAAATTGAATAAAATTCTAAATTGAAATCAAGATTTTAAATTAAATATCATCTTTTTCCTTATTTTCTTGAACTCTAAGTCTTAGCAAATGGAATAAGTTAATAAAAGTCATCCTTCCAAAATAAATAAACTATGAAAATGAGCTTAAATTATAATTTTATTTTAAAATATAATTTTATTTAGAATTTTCATCTATTTTGGAATTTTTTGAATTTTAGTTCTTAAGAAATCTTATATCTTCATTGGTTTCTTTTTCTCTACGATACAAAAACTCAAATCCCATAAGAAATAAAATTTGTAAAAATTCCTATAAATCACAAATCATCTTCAAGTCATTTTCAAAAACTTTTAAGGTCATGTGAACTCAATTAAAGTAAAAAATAAATTAAAGACAGAATTAAAATAAATACAATCTTATCAATATCAAAAGTTTTATGAATTAAATATAAAATAAATTGATATGAAAATTTTACAGAGAAATATAATAGCCAAAATGAACCTTTAGAAAAATTTCAAAAATAAATAATCAAATTTACTGCATTTATAGAATCAAAAACAGAATAAACGTAAAGCAATATTAGCCAATGTCAGAATTTTATAAAAATAAATACAACTGATTATCACTTGAAATTTTTATGGTAATTCCCAGTAGCTAATAGTATCATACATAAAATTTTTACATAAAATAAAGCTCATTTATTATCTAATAAAAATAAAAATCTGAAAAACAGGAATTTTGTGCAGCAGGGCTTGTCAGAATTAATACAAATTCTATACATAATATTTCTACCTGAAGTTTTTACGGTGTAATAAAATTATCCAAAGATCATTGAGAAAAATTATCAAAGTTACCCAGTACAACATGACCCTCATTTATTGCACGAAATCATCACTTGATCTGGATAAGATAAGGTGTTTTTTTATCATTTCACTAGAACAGTGCCAAGGCCCACCTGACAGTGCGTAGCTCTCTCCCCTGCCTTCCCTTGTCTACCATAGAGGTGGGCGTCGTGCCAGGCCAGGCTGGCCCAGCACAGGTTTATCATATTTCGGGTCTAAACCATGCTAGATTGCGACGGCCTATTGTGCTCGCTGTGTCAGGCCAGGCTAGGCCAGCTCGCCTTCGACGAGCCCAAGTACGGTCTATTTGCACTTCGTGCCTGTTTCGTGCCATGTTGGCCCAGGTCTGGCAAATTTATACTATTGCTATGAGAGAAAATGACAACATATTGATTTCTTTTTTTATCTGTCCAGGACTTCCTTTTTTTTCCGCTCGAAACAAAATCCAATTGTATTTATTCTTCTCGATTTCCTTGATTCGGTTGCTTCTTCCAGTCACATGCATGCAGCCATGCATTTACTCATTGATTTGCTCACCCACACATACAACACATGTATGTATTCTTTTCCTTTTCTCTAGTCCATCCAGAGTTTTCTTCCTTTACTCCTTGATTTGCTTACCCACACATACAATGCAGATACACACGGGCTGTTTCAGGCCGTGCCATCCCGAGCGCGGCCCGGACTGTTGTGCCGGGTAGAGCCACCCATCGTGCCCAATTAGCAGGCCCGACATAGCCTAAATAACTGTGTTGTGCCCGCACGGTCCGTTTAGAACAGTTATATGTCGAGCCATAGGTCGGGCTAGACCGGACGTGCCTCATAGTGGCCTAAAATAGCCCTGCCCAATGCCCACCACTAGACACTAGTCTACCACCGCAGTGCGTGCTCTTTAGCTTTGCCTGACACAGCCACCGACAAAGCAAGGAAGTGAAGACTACAGCTAGCAAAATATTTGCTCTAACAGCCAAAAAACGTCACCATCCAAACCGACTTTGGCAATCTCAATTCCAAGCACTGGCTTCCGAAAACCCACGCCAGATCACCTCCATTTTCTCTGCCAAAACGGGCGACGAATTTCTCTTCTTGTTCTCTGCCGTGACAACCTTTCTTCACTTCATTCGCTGCCACGGCAGCTTGAAGCCGGCGAAAACGAATGCCACGGCAAGGAATGGCACAGCAACTTCCTGCCACGAGAAAGCCCATCACAGCCAAGTTCATTCCTACTTACTGCCGATGCATTGTCGCGGCAAGAAAAGCGTCGCACCACTTCGCCTGCCACTGCAAGGTTTCGGCGCCAAATTCAGCCGGTTTGACCAGGCGCCAACGACCCCACTGCCTTGCCATCTTCTCCCAGTAGCGCCCCTTTTTCTCTGACTACCACGGCAACAATACGCAGGCAAGAACGCTACCTCGGCAAACCAAAATTGTGCCAACCCAACCCAACCCCCAATTGTACACGGTCAAGCCGTAAGTCTGAGCCTTGCAAACTGCGGCCTTATCCTCACGTTTTGTCACCCAGCAGAGCCAAAACGTGCACTGTAGGGCTGGAAACGAGCCTAGCTCGGCTCGGTGCGGCTCGGTATAGTGGCCCTAAGGCGAGCCTAAAAAACTAGCTCGGTTCGGCTCGGCTCGAGGTCGGCTCGCTAGCCGGCTTGTTGGCTCGCCGAGCCAGGGCATTATTTTGCAACTGGTATTGATTTGTCCCAAATCATACAAATACAATGCAGACTACGCCAAGCGAAAAGCAAAAGGAAACTATGAAGACTCTTAACTCAATTATATTGAACTACGCTGAAAATGCAGCACAAAAATGGTGTCACTTTCGGACACAGCATCGACCTCGCTCCACACAAAAATGCAGATCTGCCTAACTAACCACTGAGCAAACCACTACACCACACAAGCCTAGAGTCGAAGCAAATTAGCAAAGTCAGATACATACTGTGTATCAAGAAGCAGATCAAAGCTTGCCTTTAGCAAGTTGCAACAGAACAAAGCAAATGAACTTTTTGTTTGTGAACTCGAGTAGTCTTCTGCCTCGACGTTTCACCGCCTTTGGCCCCAGAAATCTCTCGCCTGCCTGAAACGCCAAAACAAACACGGCTCAGGCGCAACTCCAGATGTTCATAGGCCGCCAAGCGATTCGATGCCGGCGAAGGCATCCACATCCGTATTCCAACCACCAACACGCCGCCTGCGTTATCGGCGTGATCCCTTGCTCGGCCGAGTTCCTGAAGCTAGATGGGGGACACGGCGAGGGGCGGCACGGTGGCCGCTAGGCGGAGGAGCGACGTGGCACTGAACGCGGCCTTGAGGCGCTTGGATGAGGGAGGAGGGAGGCGCGGCCTGATTCTCAAGGGCGGAGGAGGTCACGGCTCGCAGGCGGCGTGCTCGCGTTGTCCCGGCTGTTCAGGACTCGATCCAGCAATCCGACGACTCGGCTTGTCGTCGGCGCAGCCCCTGCGCAAGAAGGTGGGGAGGGGGAGGGGAACTGCGCTGCGCACGGGACGGCTGTGAGGGCTTGAGGGGAACTGGACTACTGGAGTGAAGTCTAGAGAAAGGAGAAGTGGAGATCAACCGATCAGAGAATAGGAGATGGGCTATTGGGTTGACGGGCTGCTGAATAGATGGGCTCATGGGCTAGGCGGCTGAGCCGGTTTGGCTCGCGAGCCAGCTCGGTGGTGAAGCCGAGCCGGCTCAGTGTTTTCGCGAGACTGAAAAATAGGCTCGGTTCGAGCTCGATCTGAGCCACGAGCCGAGTTAGACTCGAGCGAGTCCGAGCTGAGCCACGAGCCATGAACTTATTTTCTAGCCCTTTGTTGTCCTGTCCTTCCCGCTCTTTGGCAACCGTGAAACACAGCCATTGCCGCCTCTTTTGCTGCCCAGTGGCTCGTTTCTCTGTCTGGCTTGCCATCGGTGCATCCCCTTTGCGGACTCCTCTGTCAAGACAGGAGACCGCCCAATGCAATGCCGCCACGAGTTGCCATGATCAGCAAGTTGCGACGTTGCCCAAGCTCATCTTCGCACTGTTTAGAGTGTTAATCGTATTAGCATAATCCTGTTTCATTTTTTCCTACTCCAAATGAACAGCATGAGCTGCACAGTATGATCCTACTGTTCGTAGTGTGCATTTAGGAGGCCTTAATTAGCATGTAATGGTTGCATGTAGGAGTTTGTAATGGCCTTAAATAGTATTTGCTCAGCACAAAATTTCTCTGTGTTCACCTTTCTTCTCTGTTTTTCCAGTTCGTTGGTGCGTTGTTGATCCGACACTGCTGATATTTGGTATCAGAGCCATGTCGGCTCCTGTAGCCCGTGGTTCCAAGACTCCTCCGACGAGACACTAGGTGCGCTTGCCATCACCTCCTCCTCACCGACCGCGGCACCGCGATGCTGGTGGCCGCAAGATCATTGTGCAACGTGTTGTCAAGGAGGTTGGAAGGTCGGCGGCATACCCTATGCTCACAAAGATGAACTATAATGACTGGTCATTAATGATGAAGGTGATGCGGCAAGCACACGGTCTCTGGGACATTATCGAGACCGGTGATGCAGAATTGCAAGAGGACCAGATGGCGCTAGAGGCCATCCTGCACGCTGTCTTGCCAGAGATGATCGCCACTCTCACCGTCAAGGAGAGTGCGAAGGAGGCATGGGACACGATCGAGACAATGCGTGCCAGCATCGATCGAGTGCAAAAGGCGAAGGCCCAACAGCACCGGAAGCAGTACGAGAACATTGGCTTCCACGACGGCAAGATGGTGGACAACTTTGCCATGCGCCTCACTAGCCTTGTGAATCAACTCAGCATCCTTGGCGACTCGGAGCCACCGCACAAGGTCATCGAGAAACTACTACATGTCGTACCCCCAAGGTTTGCCCAAATTGCTTTGTCGATTGAAACCATGCTCAATCTATCGACTTTTTCCATGGAGGAGGTGACTGGGCAGTTGTGGGTGGTTGAGGACCGCTTGCCAGACGCGGCCACAGCCAGTGCAAATGGGAAATTGTTGCTCACTGAGGAGTGGCTCTCCCGCATGAAGGAACGGCAACAAGGGGGAGGGATCCTCAGGCGGCTCCAAGTCCAGTAATAGGCAACGCAGACCACCGTGGCGAAAGGTGGAGAACAGCGGTGCAGGAGGAAGTAAGGATGGCTCTTTTAACAGTAGCCGCAATGTGGCCAAGGACAAGTACCACAACTGCGGCAAGATGGGACACTGGGCCAAGAATTGCCACGACAAGCTGAAGCAGGCCAAGCAGGCCCACCTGATCCAGGGTGAGGATGACGAGCCCACACTCCTGATAGCCAGGGCTCAGTCCGTCGCCAATCCTCCACCGCCACTCTCTGATGCACCACTGTCATGATGCACTCCACTCCGGCTAGTTAGGCCAAGGTCGTTGACCAGCTGGATCGGGAGGAGGAGCGAGATGCCGATCTATGGTACCTCGATATGGGTGCCACAAACCATATGACTGGGTCTTGCACTATTTTCTTTGAGCTCGATCATTGTCCTTGGCACCATGAAGTTCGGCGATGGCTCCATCGTCAACATCGAAGGCGTGGGACTGTGCTGTTCATGTGCAAGACGGGGGAGCACCGCACCCTCATGGGGGTGTACTACATCCCTCGGCTCACCACTAACATAATCAGCATCAGGCAGCTTGACGAGAATAGCTTCCAGGTGGTGATCGATGGTGGCGCCCTTAGGATCCGAGATGAGGAGCAGCGGCTGCTAGCACGAGTCAAGCACTCATCGAGCCACCTGTACATGCTTCGCCTCGACATTGCAAAATTGGTGTGCCTTTCTGCCAGGAGCACTAAAGATGCCTGGCGCTGATATGCGAGGTACGGCCACCTCAACTTCCAGGTGTTGCACATGCTGGCCCAGCTCAAAATAGTAAGGACTGTCGGTGATGGACCAGGTGGACCAGATCTGTGAAGGGTGCCTTGCTGAGAAGCAGTGGCGTACACTGTTTCCTAATCAAGCCAAGTACCACACTGACCACATCCTCGACCTTGTCCACAACGATCTCTACGGACTGATCTCAATGACGACGCCGAGCGGGAATCACTACTTCCTGCTGCTGGTAGATGACAAGGGTCATTACATGTGGTTCAGTCTTCTTGCAAGCAAGGATCAAGCACCAGCGGTGTCGGTGTTTCGTATAACCGGCAAGTAAATTTGTAAGTATAGGGGGTCGCGCGTCCCCTTTCCCCGAATGGTTAGACTAAAGAAGTCCCGGATGTATATCGGTTTAATGAACGTCCCTACTTCCGATTCGTGGTGGTGGTTTGTGTTGCTTTGAGCACGGAGGATGAACAAGGTTACAAGCGGAGGCTAAGGCGTGCCCTCGCCGCTGCTCGGAAGGAGAGGTCGGGAAGATCTCTGAGGCCGGACAAAGGAGCTGGCCTGAGGGCTCAATGCGTGCGTGAATACATGCGAGTGTAGGCGTTCTTCCCCGAGGGCCCCTGTAGGGTCGAGGATACGCCTAGAGGGGGTGAATAGGCGTTTATGAAATTCGACGCTCACTAAACAATTCGCTTAATAATACCCCTAAGTCAAAACCTAATTAAAGATATATGCGGAAGCGATAAATAGGTTTTGACAATTAAAGCCTAAATCAACTAGGCTCACTAGTGCACTAACTAAATTAAATCTCTACACTAGAATTGCTAAATTGAACAATCAATTAATACTAAGCAATTCTAATACATTCAAGCAATTGATAAATATGCAAAAGGTAAATACTTGAATGTAAAGAGACAAGAAACAACCGATGTTTTTCCGTGGTGTTCGGAGACTTGCCGGCTCCCTAGTCCACGCTGAGGCAAGCCCAACCACTTGGACCGGCTCCCGCCGAGCACCCGCCTCTTTTCACTAGACGTGGTTTTTCACGCTTGCGCGTAGGCTCAACCCGAACCTTCACATACTTGCCGGGGCTTCTCACACCTTGAGAGCTCCCGCGCACGACGCCTATGCCGTCTAGGAGTCGGCAACCTCCAAGAGTAATAAGCCGCTCATCTGCTTGAACTTCACCGAGCACAACGAATGCACAATCGGTGATCAACAAGTGCAACACATGCACTAGGACCTCCCTCATGTGCAACACATGCACAAGAGGTCACTCAACCACTCCCTAATTGCAACACATGCAATTAGTGCTCTCACTTAAGCTCAAGAAGCAAATTGAGGAATGCAACCACCTCCCATAAAACTCACAAGAACACCAGCCACTTCCCACTGCCCCCCAAGGTCTCCTTTTATAGCTCACAAAGGAAAACTAGCCGTTGGGGGTCGAAATGGGCAGAATCACAGCCAACGGTCGATTTTAGATCCGTTACATGGCCGGTCCGACCAAGACGCCACCCGGTCAAGATCAAGACGGCCGGTTGCACGGACCCGGCCGTCCGACCAAGACGCCACCCGATCGCATCAAGACGCCATCGACGGACCCGGCCGGTCGCACCGACCGTTGAAACACCGAAAAGCACACTCACTGGAAAAAACACACCGGATAACACCCGGTTGCACCGCAGGTCCGGTCCGACCGACGGAGGCCCGGTCGCACCGCCCGCACTCCAGCCGCAACACATGCAAGCAGGAAAACTCAGGCCGGACGATGCCCGGTCAGACCGAAGGGGGGCCGGTCGCACCGCCCCCATTGACCAACTCCGGTTTTTCGCGCAAACTCTTTTCCGAGAAACCAAAAACCATTCTTTGAGCTAATAGATGATCAACACATGATCATACACACATGCAAACCACATTTGCACCAATTCAACCCATGCTCAAAGAATTTCAACCAAATACGAAAACACATTTCGCAAAGCAACTCAAGATCTATTTGCAAAACATATTAAGCAAATCAAACCCGAGTTTATGAGATTAATCCCCCTAGCCATGTAAAGGTCAACACGAGACCCAGTCAACTTGCCAACACCCGTTGCAAGCCCTACTCACATGCTCTCGGGATTCTAGACTCATAAACCTCAGTTTATTCGCACAACAAACTTGCAAATAACTCAATAAACACAATTTCATGCTTGAGCACTACTCTTTTGCAACACATGCAAAAGTCTAGCTCAAGCAATATCAATCAAGGTGCATGAACTCTCTAATTGCAACACATGCAATTCTCCATCCCCATGCAACCACAAATCAAACTTACACACTAAACCAAAACCAACCGTATGAGCTCTTTACTCGCAACACATGTGAGCCTCTAGCACCACTATACCACAAAGACACTATTAGCGCTCGGACGTCCGACGGCAATAGTGGGTAAATGCCAACAGAAAAGAAGTCGGCAAAAGTTTGCAACTGATGAACAGTCGGGAATTATCTATATAGCGTCAGCTAGTCACTCGGCAATAATACTTATTATTAGCGACGGATCGCCATCGAAACTGAATTTTTCCGTCTTACTGGGCCGGCAAAAGTGTATGATGTTTTTTTACCCTACGGTCACGGAAAAGTAAGGTCGGTAATTCTATTGGCAACAGCGAGTGAAAAAAAGGCGCCAACTTAATTAACCCTAATATCCCCTCCCCCTCCTGTATACTCATCTCTCCCGGCCGAACACTGAAATCAATCGGCTTCCTCCTCAGTCCTCACCTTCCTCTCCGCCGCCGCCTCCTCCTCCCGGCCTCTCCGCGCCGCCTCCTCGTCCCCCTCCTCCTCCTCCCTCCCTCCGCTCCTCCTCCGCCCTCCTCCTCCCCACCTCCCAGCTGCCTCCTCGTCCCCTCAGCCTCTGCCTTGCCTCCTCCCCACCTCCGCCGCCGCCTCCTCCTCCCCACCTCCGCCCGCCTCCTCGTCCCGCCTCCTCCGCCGCCTCTCCTCCCCGCCCTCTCCGCCGCCCCTCCTCCCCGCCCTCTCCCACCAAGATCCACCTCCCGCCACAGATCCACCTCCCCATCCTCTCCACCGCCTCCTCCCCATCCTCTCCGCCTCTACCTCCTCCTCATCGCGCCGCTTTCCCCACTGCGCCGCCAACCACCACGCCGAGGAGATCACGGAGCGACGGCGGACGAGATCCCAGCCAGACGACTTCACCAAAGAAGCGCGGCGAGGACAGAGACGCAAGACTAACTCCACTCCCTCCCGCTCCGATCGGTAATGGAATGGCTTGTTTCTCGCATGTTTTTTAATCGATTGATGAAGTAACGGATGGATAGCAAGAACAAAGCAGGAAATAAGATGGCACACCGCTAACAATTTTGCAACCAGAGAGTCTTGCACAAAGGTTCGAGAGAATCTAAGATGACAAACGTTATATGCATTTCTTCTTTGTTGTGGATGGGCAAGCAGCTCTTCGCATCCACCGATATTCTCAAAAACTAGACCCAAGATCACTACAATCGATAAGCACGCCTTGAAACCTTTGCCTTCCATGCTCTTCCTAGCTATATTTGATTTTCTCACGGAACAAGGAGAAACGATCTGCCATCAATTAGTGGTTAACCAAGACCGATGCCATCTATTTATGGAGGTCTTTGGCATCTACATGCATGTGATAATTATTTGGTCTAAAGTAGGAAGGCAAGGTGTAGTAGGAAATTGAAGGTGACACATGTGACTTGTTTATTAACTAACATATCTAACATGTTTATTAACTAAGGACCAATTACCTAAATCCCAATTTACAAAAAAATCTTCATACACCAAACATCAAAGCCCCATAATTCTCTATTTAAGTGCACAAAAGATCACTATCTGTTAAGTCATATGATGTTGGTTCTTATGATCATTTTTTTGTATATGTCTATGCCAAGATATAAGTTCAATTGCAAGCATTATTGACTAGTTCACATTCATCGGGGAGTGTTTTGTTTTACATTTGTTGGATAGTGCATATTCTAGAAGACATTGTTGCATATTTGAACACAATAGTTAGTACATAACAAGATTGACCTGAATACTAATAACTCAATCTGATTGTAGTCCCGCCATGCTATGTATCTACAAAGTAGCTTCTCGATAGAGCACATCTCAAAGGCCAATCGCAAGTCCAAATCCGACAATAAAGTTTCACACTTAAGTTATCATTATAAGGAAATAGGAGTGAAGAAAGAATGTAGTGACCAATATAGTAATGAACTGATGGACCAAGTGGAGGTTCAGGTCTTCATGAGTCGTGAACTTGCTCATGCGTAAACGGTAGCACATAGTTGCATCAAGAGCCACTTAATCTATCACCATTCCAGTTTGAAATAAAACTGTAACAACAGGAGGCCTATATAGGGATGACATAAATGATGAATGCACGAAGTTACCAACCATATCCATATGCATATAATGCAGAAGGGATATGAATTCAGATAGTAGATCGATAAAAATCTTAGCAAAATAGGTATAAATGCAGTAGACATTGCATCGCCTATGGTTCTAAGTATAGTTTGTTAATGAGCAACTCATTTTCTACACAAATGCAGAATCGAACTATTCAAGTGATAATTATTTGAATCAACCTGCTTGCTCTAAAATGCAGGCCATCTAGAAGCATCATTGCTTGAAGCAAAGGGTGAATGGGCTGAAAGTGAAAGAGTCTACACACTTATCTTGGAATGCAATCCATTTGATCGTGTATGATAATATGTGGTTCGGTTTTCATGTTTATAGGATGCAGCTTTGTTAGTTTTAGCACAATAATATTTGTTAACATGTTTTTTATTGGAGTAATTAAACTCTCTCGATGACAAGATTTCCTTTGTTTTGCTATCAGCGCCATAGACCGATCTCAAAGATACCATGGATCGATCTCAAAGATACCAAATGACAAAACAATGATGTCTCTAGTGTGGGTTTTGTAGTTCTTTGCTTCCTTGTCTTTTCCAATGAGGTGTGCATATTGGTTGTGACAACCAACTGTATAATGTATTTTATTTCCTCTGCTATGACCTATGTTTGTTCTCACCTCTACAATGTTCATGCTCGCACTAGTGTAGAAACTAAATGTGTTCCTTTTCAATATGTCTTTTCAAAATGACTATTTCGCAGCTTGTAAGTATTGATTCATCTCAAAGATAATAAAATACTACACACGCTGCATTCAAACCCATTTCATGTAGCTAGTTTTTTGTCTAAGTCTCCATTTACCATGCATTTGCCATGACTTAGATGCTTCATTTCTCCTATTCTCACAAGAAAATGTTGACATTGCTATTGTCGAAGTAAGTTGTGTAACATTTTTTAGATGGATCATGTACTATCTTTTATAATCTTTCATGATTTGTGTCTATATGTTGCTATAAATGTCAAGGGTGGAGTATAAACTCACATTTAGCTATCACGAAGTTGTCCAAAATATGTGAACTTCTATTACCGACTATGGAGGTTTAATCACAAAATGCACTGTTGTATTGAATTGCTGAAAAAAACTTTGTCGTACTTTGTTTCTCAAAACTTCAAAGGAATGATAAAACTTGTCTCCTTCAATAGTGCTTTTGATAATTGCTCATGCAGACGCTTGTCTTCGCCCACCTCGACCTTCCTCTATGGCCAAAGACATTAAGTTTGATATCTTTAACAAAAATGCCGAATATGGAGACAATGAAAATAGGGTCCAATAATTTGGTCTTTAATGCAAGTACTACTCAGAAATTAAATATAGGGATGATAGAAGGTAGCCCTATGTTTTACGTGTTTAAAGAGTTAAGTGCTACTGCTAATGATTAATTGTTTGTCCTGTTTTTATTTTGAGGTGGCATTGTTCACAAATTTCTATCCCTCTAGAGTTTAAAAGCGATTTGAACTTAAGTTTATAACACTTAATATGACTAAGTAGTGCCTCATTTGTCTATTGATTGCCTAGGCAGGCCTTGGGGGAGCTAGAGATGCAACAAATGTCATACAAAGTATTGAACTAGTTGCATCTGTCATAACAACAGTTGGGAAAGAACATTTGGCGCTTTGGGTTGTTCCTCCAAAGTATAGCAGCTGCAAAGTCTGAATCATCAAAGAAGGGCTACCATTATGTTCTCTTATCTTTTTTCTTTTCATGTTCACCATAATATAATCTTTTCCTTGCAGCTATTCATTTTTTTTGGCGCCATCTCTGCAAGATTTGTAGTTCATACTAGTTTTAATACTAGCCCAAATAAGGTTTCTAGGTTGAAGTTGGTTTTCTATAGAAGGATCAATGGTTTTCCCTTCTCATAAAAAACAGGCTTATCTTTATAAAAACCAAAAGAAGTGATGCCGATTGTCGAGTCTGGTCTCCTTTTTCATGCATCCAAATTTCAACTTCGACTAGACTTAGCCAAACCGAATCGACTTGGATTTTTCCTTTTTCATAAGTGTATGCGCACCCACAAACACAAATCACGGTCTTAGCTTTCACCTTTGAATTTATAAGGGCATGTGTAGGTTTATTTGTAGGTGTTGGCATGTGCACATCAACCGTCAGAGCTTTTCTCGGCAGATGTTGTGCATCTCAGATCTCCCATCGACTGCTTTGAGGATGATATGAATAGGGCATGTGCAAGTGAAAATTTTTGTGGTGTACATATCTTGTGCTAACTTGTCAATCACTACCATAATTATGTCATGATTGTACAAGATCCTTGAGAAATCCATGCACACAGCTTGATGACCAGTCTTTGGCTCACCGAGGTTCTGATAAATGTCGAGTATTGAGGTGTCTTCTCATGTTTAGGCCGGGCTTGTTGGCACATAGTACAAGCTTGCACATACCGTCAACTTGTTTGATTCATGTGAGGCCACACAAACAATCCTGGTCCAGCTTTTATTTAATATTTGAGTTCTTTCAAATAAAAGTGTCTCAAATGTACACGATAGACACCAGTTAATATACATTTTTCTCATGCATGATGTAGTGATGGGAGCTGTTCCTCATTAGAGGAGCAAGACACAAATCAATGTCAGAAATGCAGAATAAGGAAAAAATAATACAAATAAAATCATTCTTGACATATGGTCCTCATTGAATTAGTGCTTAATCAATTGATAATTTTAGTGGTGGTTATGGCGCTTAGTTTGAATATATGTAGCTGATCGGATTAGTCATACGTAATCTTTGATTTACCAAAGACCGAAAACCATGTGACTAAAACCCACACAATACCTCCATGTAGACTACCGAAATAAAGGGGCAAAAATAAGTTGTAATGGCTAGCTTGTAGATCTTCCAAATATTCCAATTGTATATATTGTGAAGATATTGGTGACAACGAACTAGTAAAATTAACCAAGATGATCTAGCTAACTACCTACTTGGTACCATCTAGCTAACTAATAAAACTAGTTAGTGGCCAGTGGGCACTACAAGCTTTCTTAAAACAACTCCTAGCTGGTGGTAGTAACTAGTTTCACTGTTGGTTGTTAGGATTCTGCAAGCATCACTGTAAGATATGTTCCATACAAAAGTTGCAGGAGTAAATGAAAATAGTACTCTAATTGGATTTTTTCACATATGTGGCTATGATTCAGCTGTCTGTCACTATGTTGACTTCTATATTACTACTGTGTACTTGGTTCTCTCTTTGCAATACATTTTCTGGCATGACAAGTCGAATCTTATCTTATGTTGTTAGTCATTAATAAGGTTTTCCAAGCATTCATAAAAGTAGATGTACAGCTAGCTCAGGTGTATATATGAGCTACACCACTAGAATATCTTAAGGCACATGTTTAATAACCGCTTTTGTGAGATAAATAACCAAGATGCAGCCCTTTGATTATCAGAGATAATGTACCAAGAGATGTGTTAGCATGAGACCTAAGTATATACTCCATGCTAATTAATCTTGCATGCATGTGTGTGTGAAGTGGGTTCTACATGAAGTGTCACTATCTCTGTTGCATCTTTCCCTAGTGTAGGGGCACATCTCTATTACCTTTACTAGTTTTCATATTTTGCCTAAGAGAGGGTTGAGAGATGGGAGGCGGGGATAGCTGCAGGGAAAAGCCAATGAGCATGCTGCATGCTCATGCAATGTGAAGGTAACATAGGCAAATGACAACGCAAGGCATAAATCTATGGAAGTATTTAAGTACCATATCCTAAGAACAAGATAAATAAGTCGGCCCCAAATGAAAAGCTATTTTTGTAGAATTTACTTGTAATCACTATGCACCTTCAATTAATATACCAATTAATTTCTTGGTTGAGCACCCTTTTTTGTAGTTTGCAAAATATACCAATTACTAATTACATTGCATGTTGTATGCTTAATCCATATAGCTTTACGTCATTCATAGTGAAGGTCCCGGATGGATAAAAGGTGGATGGATGAGCCTAGGTACATGACATGTTTTTACTCTATTAGGTGGTTTTGGTTGTAACTTTTGAGCTAACCTAACATGTTGTATTTGTTTGATATTTAGGCACACAAAGGTCTATATAGATGGGGTACGCCAATTTATAGACTATGCAATTCTTAATTCAGCAGATGGAAATAGAATATTGTGCCCTTGTAGAAAGTGTGTCAACTCTTTGTGGAAAGAACTGCCAAGTGCATGTGCACTTAATATGTGAGGGATTTCAAGAAGGTTATACAAGGTGGACTTATCATGGAGAGGTGGGCTCCTCTTTTGAGAGTACTGAGGCTAGGGATAGTTTGGATGAAGATGACATTTCTAATTTGCTCGAGGACCTAGCAGGTGGTTTAGATGACGTAGGGGATTTTGAGGTCGATGGAGGTTTGGAGCAGTCCAATGAAGAATTAGAAGCTCTTCAAAACTAGTAGATGATAACAACATAGAGCTATACCAGTCATAAGAACTTCTCTAAGTTATGCTTTCCTAGTTAAACTTCTTCACCTTAAATTGCTTGGAGGATGGACCGATAAAAGTTTTGATTGGTTATTAGATCTACTTAAAGAAGCTTTGCTCGATGAGTCGCCATTGCCAACAAATTTCAATGAAGCTAAGAAAATAGTTAAATGCCTAGGACTTGGGTATGTGAAAATTCATGCATGTGAAAATGATTGCATTCTCTTTTGGAAGGATAACGCTAATGATGAGTCATGTCCAACATGTGGAAAGTCAAGATGAAAGTCGAAGGACGCTCAGAGATGGGAAACGCTACATAAAGTTCCGTGCAAAGTTCTTCGCTATTTTTCGGTGAAAAGAAGGTTTCAAAGGCTTTTTACATCCTATAAACCGCCGAGGACATGAGATGGCACGATGAAGAGCGCAAAAAGATGGTTTACTTAGGCATCCCGCCGATTCTCCTCTTTGGAAGGATTTTGACCTTAAACATCCCGAGTTTGCTTCAGATAGCCAAACATTAGACTTGGGTTGGATACGGATGGTTTTAACCCCTTCAGTCCATGAATGTCGGCTATAGCATTTGGCCTGTTATTTTGATTCCATATAACTTTCCACCTTGGATGTGTATGAAGCAAACAAATTTCACTCTATCATTGTTAATTCTCGCCGAAAAGCTCCCTTGTGAGTGATTTTGATGTCTATCTTCACCACTAATTGATGATATGGTAGATATGTTTGTGAGTGGTGTGAGAACATATGATGCATCAAACGTGAGTACTTCCAATCAAGTGCTACCATATTATGGACCATTTCTGATTATCCAGGTCTAGGCTATGTCGCTGGATGCACTACGTCCGGTGAAGTAGCATGCATTGCATGCCACTCAGATACATCTTCTCTACGATTAAAAAAAGGTAGAAAGACATGTTATATGGGACATCGGAGGTTCTTGGATATAGACCATGATTTTAGGTATGATGCGGATTTATTTGATGGTAAAATTGAGCTTGGGTCAGCGCCTAGGTCACTTTCAGGGGACGAGATTTTATTGCAGATAGAAAATATGCGTACAAAGTTTGGGAAAACAGCCAAAAAGCCGAAACGCAAGAAGGGTGAGCCTCTGATCATTTGGAAAAGGAGGTCTATTTTTTTTTAAGCTGCCATATTGGAAGGACTTATTGTTGCGGCATAATCTAGATCCAATGCATATAGAGAAGAATGTATGTGATAACGAATCAACACACTTTTGGGAATTGATGGGAAGTCCAAGGATAACTTGAATGCTCGCTTGGACCTTCGCCTCTAAACATTAGAAGAGATCTCCATCCTGTTGAAGCAATAGATAATTCACGAGATGAACTTTTCTTACCTCCAATACCTACACCATGGACACATCCGAGAAGAAGTTATTTTGTGAAGTACTCACAGAGTTAAGTTCCCCGATGGTTATGCATCCGATATACGCCATAATGTGCATGTTAATGAGAAAAGATAATTGGGCTAAATAGCCATGGAAACCATATTTTTATACAAGATTTACTTCCACTTTGTGTGAGAAGGATACCGCCAGACAAAGTTTGTGCAATATTGATTTGTGTAAGCAATTTTTTCAAGAAAATATATTCACCAAGAATTTGTCCAAGTGCTATGCATACACTAGAATCGTAAATAGCAGAGACCCTAAGCCTTTTGGAGACTATATTTCTCCCATCTTTTTGACCTCATGGTACATTTGATGGTTCATCTTCCCGCCCAAGCAAGAGTTGTCGTCCGATACATTTTCAAATATGTACCTGTGGAGAGGTATTTGATGAGGTTGAAGGGCTATGTCCGCACTAAATGTCATCCTGAGGATCGATTGCGAAGGCTATTTGTTTGATGAGAAACTTACATTTTGTTCTCGCTATTTACATGGTGAGACTAGATTTACTCATCAAGTACTGAAATGAGGTTGTTCATATGGATATCAAGAGCACCACTACTTTCTTCTACAACAATATTGGTCGAGGATTGGTTGGGAAGCGATCGTGACATTAGACCGCAAATCTTGGGTCCAAGCACATAGATATGTCCTGCTCAACTATGACCACATAGAACCATACCTAAGGTAAGCTATGTAATTTATTTTCACACTGTATAATTTTAATATAATTTAGTATTAATGCGACCATTATTTGCAGCAAGCATCTTGAGTATTTTCATCGGTTGGTCATAATGAACTAGACATCAATCTTTTGCACCATGAGACCTTCCATGAGTGGTTCACATCGAACGTAAGTAGTCATATGACTTGGCCTAACTTTTGATTACACATTGAATATGAATTTATTTTAACAAAGATATAAATTTTTTATAGGTGGAAACAATTGGAGAGGAAGTATCAGAAGAGATAAAAATTTTAGCTAACGAGCCGAACATAGTTGCACGGACATATGATAGCTATGCTATAAATGGGAAAAATTCCATACAAAAGCCTATGATGAGGGTAGGCCAGTTCAATGTAGTGGGGTAGCTCTTATTGCAAAGACAACAAGTTTTGAAGGAAGAAACAAAGGATACTACTGTAATACGAGACAAGACATATTATGGTGTTATAAAGAAATTCTTGAGCTAGACTATCAACATCAAGGAAGTGTAGTATTGCTCAAATGTGACTGGGTAGACAACCGCATAGAAAACCATTGGGTGAAAATCGATAAATTCGTGTTACCACCGTTAATTTCAAGCATTTGTTCAATACCGCAAAAATGTATCGATGAGCCTTTTATTTTAGCCATAAGCAACTCAAGTTTATTATGTGAAAGATCCCATTGATACCAAGTGGTTTGTTGTTGTTCATTCAAAACGACGTGACATCTATGACATGCATGATGTAGAAGTTGGCAATTACTTGCCAGACTTGCATACAAAAGCACAAGTGATTGTTTCCATGGGTGGTATTGATTGTGTTAGAGATGATATAGATGGAATAATGGTTAGGAGAGAAGCAAAAAAACCTACAAAGTAAGGCTTGTCTACATGTATTTATATAGAACTACATAATGTTTAGTACTAATTTTTGTAACTCTTTAACATGCTTCAGGAGGAACAATGTTAAACGCAAGAGGAAAGGCCAATGAAGGACATGAGAACGCATATGACCTTCAAAGAGATGCAAACATTGCGAAAAACATGGAGGTCATGCGATCTCTTAATATTCCTTCATTGAAAGCTGCTATAGGGTCCAAAGCAAACACATCGCATCGTTCTAAGGCAGCAAAGGTTGTCTTCTTAATCATCTTTATGTGCCTTTTTTTTGGCAGTTTAGCAAATTTCTCAATGTGCCATTTTCTTGTAGACAACTCCATGCACAAACGATGTCGCATATGAAGGTCCTATTTTGCGATCAAGGGGGAGAGAAAGTCATGATAATCAAGAGGATGCTGGTAGCGAAGATGTTGTATGTGAAGATGACGAGCAACCAAATGGCACTAAGGTATGTGAAGATGACGAGTAACCAAATGTGCCTTTTGTTTGGCATGTTACAGTGTTGTCTCTTGTCATACTCGGTGATGGGCAAACAACAAAAGGAAAGGGAGGGGCATAACCTTGAAGCAGAACATATATTCAAGCGCAGGTGGACCAAAAAGGAAAATAGACCTTAATGAATATGGGCAACCTGTTGGTACATACAGTAAAGAATTTGGCAATTTCATTGGAACAATGGTGAGAAAGCTTATTCCTATTGCCTATGATGACTGGAGACTAGTAAATCCTGACAAGAAGTTTGAAGTTTGGACTAAAACTAAGGTATTATGTCGTACTCTATCTGCAAACACCTTAACTCATGTATGTATGTCTGTTCATTGGAAACTTATCAACCTCTGCCTCTCCTTGCCATAGATTTCCCCTTTGTATGTGAAAGTGCCACCAATTGATGTATGCATGGATTATTGAATTGACCTTATTTTAGACTTTCCAATGTTCTGTGATGCTGAAAATGAAGATGCCATGTCCTTTTCTCGTAAGAACTGTTTATGACTTACTGCTTATGACTTCTTATGTTCATACAGACTTTTTTTGAGGTGGATGATGCTGCTTTTGATTATGTCATAGCATCAGCAGCAAAGAAATGGAAGGAATTTAAAGCAGACCTAAAGAGCAAGTACTTCGATGACACATTGAGTGATGAGGAACTTATGGCAAAAAGGGATGATAGAGTAAAAGAAAGTGATTGGAAGTGGCTTATTGACTCTCGGAGGTCTCCTAATCAAGTAAGGCATAATTTTCATTCAATTCCTTCCATATGGATTGCTACACTTAAAGGTACTCATTTTATTTATGTTGCGTGCTCGAACCATGAGAGCTAAAGAGAGCCGCCCAAGGTGTCCTTGGTACATATCTGCAGTAAAGAAGAGTTACGCTCGTGTTGGGCACTTAACTGTAATTTGATGAATCAAAACTAAAATTTCCTTGCTGAAAATTCGACATGATGTAACATACTACATTGCTTGTAGGGTGAGAAACAGGATACCCAACTAGGAGAGATGAAATCTTTATTGAAACACATGTACATCGAACTAAAAATAGAGAACCTCTACCGAGCAAATTCAAGAATTGTGAGTTTTTTTGCAAAATTTGCATATGCATTGTTAGTTGCATGAAGATAATTATGTACTCATTGCTCAGAGAACAAACTTAAAGAAGTAGCCGAAACAACCTGAATTGAAAGAAAAGAGTATTCAAGATGGTGATTTATATGCACATGTTTGTGGAGAGGAGCCAAGAGGACGTGTTCATGTTTTAGGCTTAGGACCAACTCCAGCAGAAGTGGGTACTCCTGGAACACAAAGAAAAATATCCACCAAGCTTCAATTGGCAATGCAAGCTCAACGACAATCTGTGAAGAGATTATAGCTTTGAGACAAGAAATGAGTGAAATGAAAGAAGAAATGAAAGACTTAAATGAACAAACAATTCCAAAAATTCATGGAAGTTTTTCAAAATATGCAACATGTGGAAAGGACATCGCAACATGGCTCTAATTTCGACACTTGGTAAAAATTTGCATACCTCTTCATTGGAAGATATTAGATTAAACACTTTCTTTCCATTGACTAACTCTACTAACATTTTTTCTTTGCTTTAGAACTCAAGGACCCGTGAATCACCTATTGATAAGGAGCCAAATGATTATCATGAATGGGTGAGTTTGCATACGACAAAATGTGGAAGAAGAGGGCATGTCTCCTCTTCATAGGCGAGTTGTGAACACAAGGGTACCTCCAATACATCTTGAACTATTCCTAGTGAAGATGATAACCTTGTCATTTCTCATCTTGTCATATAAGTAGTTATATTTTATCTTTCATATTCTTCATATTTTAAAAATGCAATATGTGATGCAGTGGAAGAAGAGGACATCTCTCCTGCTCAGTAGGCGA
Organism: Guadua angustifolia; assembly: GCA_036346375.1. Classification (NCBI taxonomy): domain Eukaryota; kingdom Viridiplantae; phylum Streptophyta; class Magnoliopsida; order Poales; family Poaceae; genus Guadua; species Guadua angustifolia. The sequence goes on along the minus strand of CM070502.1, from coordinate 56,433,127 downwards.
GTTGTGAACACAAGGGTACCTCCAATACATCGTGAACTATTTCAGAGTGAAGATGATAACCTCGTAATTTCTCATCTTGTCATATAAGTAGTTATTTCATCTTTCATATTCTTCATATTTTAAAAATGCAATATGTGATGCAGTGGAAGCAGAGGACATCTCTCCTGTTCAGAGGCGAGTTGTGAACACAAGGGTACCTCCAATACATCGTGAACCATTTCCTCACAAGATGATAACCTTGTAATTTCTCATCTTGTCATATAAGTAGTTATATTTTATCTTTCATATTCTTCACATTTTAAAAATGCAATATGTAGGTTCAGAGTGAGGTAATACTATATGCTATGGTCGATCGAGACACTCCGTGGGTAAGGCAACTATTCTATCGACTAACCCAAACACCAAGGTAGGAGGTGTTTGTCTTGGTAGAGAGTTTTATGAAGTTCGTGTGGATACGGTTTTCAAAAAGATGTTGATCTACCACGATCACATGGTGATTTGACTACTATGGCACATGCTCACAAGAAGCGTATTGCCCGCCATGCAATAAAGTAATAATCAAGACTATGCAGTGTTTATGCTAATATTTAATACATAACAAGCTACTAACTTATAAATTTTATGTAGATGAATCCTACCAAGAAGCCATCTTGTTCCCATACAAGAAACCCACTAACTTATAACTTATTTGTTTTGTAACATTTAAACTTGCACTTTTTGATCATGTTGGTTAAACATACTTGATGCACATGTGGGTGTTCTGTTGGGACTTTTGAATTGGTTAAATAATTAGTTTGTCATAATGAGAATGAGTGCACATGTGGGTGTTCTGCTCAAAGGCACATGTTAAGTACAGTAAGAAAAGAGTGAAAAATGAGAAATATAGCTTGAACAAATATGTTCATTGGGAGTTATTGAGTATCCATCGAGTGTTCAGGATCACTTCCGTAGCAATCTATTAAAATATGCAACAAACATAGAAAAAGCTCTGCACATTTCGCTCTAGCTAGAGTCGTTCAATCGCAACTTACAAAGTGAATTATTGGCTAGTGTGGCCTCATCCATTGGGTTGGTGCAAGGGGAGTTATGGCATGGCACATCATACCTGAATCTTGTTGTTCTAGTAGTACTAGTAACACAGCCTACTTTCTTGTTAATTAGCAAAGAAAGAACTGTAACCGCCTATTGATAGTGTTTCAAGTTGCATAGATTCCGATATATCCACTATGCTCAATTTGGTTCGTACCTGTTTGCTGATTAAGATACCTATGATCTGGTTGATTTCTTGATCAGACTTCTGACAGGACCATGCTTTATGGTATACTCAATATAAGCAAGTTGGATTTTTCAATTTGTTTGATATATATAACCTGATGGTAAATACCAGTGATTGCTTACAGTGAGATGTTATCATGAATTTTTCATGAAGTCTGTTTCTGGTGTTTTGCAGATTGCTTGGAGAGTTTAGTGTGAAATATTATTAGTTTTTTCATTTAGAACTTGGTACTTGGTAGTGATTATGGGTTCTCGCCATCGCTATAGGGCTGCTTGAATTGATGCTTAGGTTCATTTAGAGCTAGCTTTTAACGCCTCATGAGTTCAAGAGATTGGATTTGTCATATGTTGATATTTGTGTTAAAGCTGGAAAGTAAATAAAAAAGATTTCCAAAATAAAATAACAGAGATTAGAACATATTTATAACTAGTCTAATGCTCATAAAAAGATAAAGATTGCTTTAAGGAAACTTCTTCAACAAATGCCTTACAGACACATATTAAATGGTTGCTAGCTCCATTGTCCGTACCAAACATCGGTGTTAATTTGCGCTTCTCTATTAGTTCGCCGATTATATAGGGACAAAATTTTCTTCATTTAGCATTACCATCTTGGTTGTTTCCTCCTTAGACACAAAGCGAGAGGTTTGCTTCATTTAGCGTGCTCATCATCCTGAACACGTGAGAGGTTTGCTTCCTTGTCACGGATGGCTTACTAAGACTCACCGCAAATGCTCGTGAGATGCCGCAATATACTCTGCAAGATACATTCTCCTCAATAGTCTGGATCACTAATGTGGATATCTATTGGAAAATATTCTATCAAATTATACTATGTTTCCTTCATTCGAGTTTCTAATGATCTCCAATTTGACAAAGGTAACACAATCCCAAATGCCACTTTTAGCTTTAGAATCGACAAGTTGCCCCAAATTTTTTCCTTGTTTAAGGAAAAGACAAATCACTTTTACTTTCTTGCTGACTCAAACACGACATGTGACACTTTCTTTCATGTAGCCAACCAATGTGAACTCAACTGGATGCTTTAGGGTCATCAACCGATTTATTTGGGTGGCTAGGAAAGTAAAGCATGCTCGATGGATCTCTGAAGAATTATAGGCCCAGTTGGGAGTAATGGTACATTATGTTGCGAGAGAGTGATAAGCTATTATTGTGATATTGACCCATGTCATTATAAGCTCGATTAGTATATGCATGTGTGAATGCATTAATAAAGAACATGATATGTAAGTGTGTCTTGCAAGTTATGAATTTATTTGTATTCTCGCTTCGAAAGGGACTTGTAGTGAAAATTTGGGCGCTTGGTGAAAGCCTCACTGGTAAATGGTTTTATTTCCACAAAAATGCCTCAATTGTTTTCTCTGAGAAAATTTGTTATTTTTAGAACTAGAGTTGTCGCCTATACATTGGACATGCATACTCCCTATGCCTCAATAAATGTTTTTTTAGGTTATTCAATTAATGCTCCTTTCATCCAAAGGGTTGTTCAATATTTTTGAAATACATCACTTCCCCTTACTTTTTTGTTTCCTTACTTCTTTTGGGTATATTTTGTTAACTTGTACCTTTTGGAGTTATCAGGCTCTCAATCTTGTTAACTTGTTCTTTCTGCAGGTAAAAAAGGAAGGGCGTAGCTCAACGATTCTTACACCTCCAGTTCATGCGTGGAGACTCCATACCTCTTTTTTGGTGTTATATATACTTGTACAAACTATTATCTTTTGGGGATCAGCTATGTTAAATGGTGTAATTGTAATATACTTTTGGTATTAATGTTAGTTGGATGATATGCTATCAGTTGGATGATATGTAATTGTAATATACTTTTGGTGTTAATGTTAGTTGGATGATACGCTATCAGTTGGATGATATGTAATTGTAATATACTTTGAATGCTTGAATTATCCTATCATGTTTTATTGATGCTTGAATTATATCATGTCATGTTTCAGTAGGATGAATTATGCTGTTATTTTTTTTGAAGCAATCTAATTATAGCAACGAACTGTGTGTCAGCAATACTAGACATTACCGACACATTGTAAGTCGGGAAAAACAAGTGCGTCGGCAAAAACTGAAATCGACGCAAAAAGCAAAGTTCGCTTCAGAAATTATGTCATCGGCAAAAAGTTATTATTACCGACGATCTGTCCGCATAATAGAAGATCCGTCGGTAAAGGTTTTTGCCGACGGGACTTTACCCGACACTCCTAATCCGTCGGTAATACTTTTTACCGACGGACTGTCTGTCGCTATATAGGGTCTTTGCCGACGCACAGTTAGACGCGAATAATGTGTCATGGTATAGTGCACATACAAACACACAAACACTAAAACATGCTTGAGCTCTCTCCTTTTGCAACACATGCGAAACTTAGCTCCAAGCAAACACAAGTTTTACAAAGATTTGTTTTGAACGAAACCAAAACATGAAGCTTCAACATTTGCAACACATGCAAAAGTGAACTTCACGTAAAAGCCAACGCATTAGCTTATCCTGTTTGCAACACATGCAAATCAAAGCATTATGTGAAAACCAAATACATATGCTCTTCCACTTTGCAACACATGCAAATCAGAGCATAAACCAACAACAACCAAGCATAAGTTTAACCCATTCGCAACACATGCCAAATGGTTAACCCTCATGCAAAAACCAAATCCAAAAGGTTTGAGCTTGAGTGAACGCGGATTGAGATCACCAATACATGATGAAGCTCAAGCTAAGAAACAACCCCTCTTAATAGTACGGCGATAAAAACCTTAGACTCAAAGATTACAAAGTCCTTAGCCTATCTAATTTTATCTTCGCCGCCGCGCGCAAGCAATCCCCTTTTGGGGTCTTTATGATCATCGCTTTGATACTCCCCCGGGATCATCACTCGACTCCTCTTTTAACTTTGGGATCCACTTCTTGACACCCATCACCTCATGATGTCGTCTTTATCCCGTTCTCATCATCTCATCCATCTTTGGACCTAGCTTAATCACAACTCATAAAATAGTTAGTCCAAGATGCACGGTTATCTCAATTATCTCTTGCACTCCATTAACACATAATGGATGCCTTTAGATCAATTGAGCACAACCTAAATCAATTTGAATGATTAAATGTGTCTTAAGTACAATAATGCAACACATGCTTCATTATACTTAAGAACTATTCATTTGTCCTTAATTAATTACGGAACACCATCAACACATGATGAAGTGTTCTTTAATGATTAATAAGACAAATGAACTCAATTTAAATTATCATTTAAATTGATATGAGTATATATTAACTACACAAGTTTTCATATACTCATGTTGATGAAAAGTAATGATCCATTATGTGTAGGCTATATGGAAATGATCATTACTCTAAGTCATCAACTATAGAATAAACCCCACATGTATATGTGCATAAATATGATTGACTTGGATATAATATGCACATATTCAATTTGATTATATTGGAGTATATCCTATATTACCATGAGTATACTTATAACTTAGGCAATTCAAATATATACTCAAGTATTTAGTTTCTTTGTCTTGATCCTTATATGTGTCAATAAGAATTAGATCAATACAAGGAGACTTTCAAGTTAAACTATAAACTCCCCCTAAGTGTGTGCATCCATGTAATATATGGATTGGGAAACATGATGCACATTTTGTGGTTAATATAATAGGACATTCATATTTTAACTTGACTCCAAAGTATGCAACTAATACTAGAATGAATACGCAAACATACCTCGGGTTTTCTATTTTTTCAATGCGATGAGACTAATCAAAGATATTCTAAATAAACAAGTTAGTCTCGATATAAGATTTGTCATTAATAACAAAATCACATTAATGGATAATCTCAATATTAGATTTGTCATTAACACCAAAACCATAACTAATGAAGGTTGAACTTACAATCTCCTCCTTTTTGGTGATTAATGACAAATCCAAGCTTAATAAACACATTTGGATTAAAACTAACATATTGAGAGAATTTAAGCTATTTGAATGCATATGCACATTTTAAACAATATAAGCATTGACAATTTTTGAATGCATATGAGAATCAATTCTCCCCCTTAATTATATTACGCTCCCTTTTTAAACCAAATGATATATTAAGCTCCTAATTCTCCCCCTTTTGGTATTAAACACCAAAAATGGATTTCTAATATGGTTTCTCCATTTAAATATTCTCCCCTTTGGCATTTAACTATCTCTTTTAATGAAGGTCATACAAGAATTAGAATGAACACTTATGACCTTGGCAAAAGTGACATACACTCTTTCAATTCCTTGCCAAGGATTTGAACATAAAAACTTGTTTTATTTTAAATATGGCCTTAGAAGAAGGAAAAACTCGAAAAGTGACCATATTTGGTTTTTGGATACCACTTGTAAAGATAAGCATGAAAAACGAAGTAAGGGTATCACACGGTTTATTTGAAACACATTCAAATAACTCACTCCTCATTTTATTAGACTTTGCAAATTTTCAATTTGATTCTCTTGAAGAATCCAGCAATTTGGCTAATAGTGTTAAACGAGGAATCCAAAAGAATAAATACCACTTGAGAAATTAGATACCACTTGTAAAATTAATCTCAAGGGCTTTACTTGAAGATCTAAAAAGAAATGAGCATTTTCAAATTTTCATGAAGAACAATGCTCAACAAGAGATTTCCTCTTTAATGTATATCAACTCATAAAGGCTCTCACACGAGAAGTCTTAGGCGGTTGAACTTACAATTTTAGTTTATAGAAAAATCTTAATCAAGAATGTGGGCATCGCAATAATGCTACAAAGAGGTAATGAAATACCACTTGTAGGAAATAATTGAAATCAATGATACCACTTAAAAAAGGAATCCAAATAATTAAGGATATCACTAGAAGAAAAGAGAAACTCAAAGATACCACTTGTCAGATCGAGGGGGCCGGTCGCACGCCTAATCGACCAACTCCTGTTTTTCAGCAAACTCTTTTCGAGAAACCAAAAACCATTCTTTGAGCTAATAGATGATCAACACATGATCATACACACATGCAAACCACATTTGCACCAATTCAACCCATGCTCAAAGAATTTCAACCAAATATGAAAACACATTTCGCAAAGCAACTCAAGATCTATTTGCAAAACATATTAAGCAAATCAAACCCGAGTTTATGAGATTAATCCCCCTAGCCATGTAAAGGTCAACACGAGACCCAGTCAACTTACCAACACCCGTTGCAAGCCCTACTCACATGCTCTCGGGATTCTGGACTCATAAACCTCAGTTTATTCGCACAACGAACTTGCAAATAACTCAATAAACACAATTTCATGCTTGAACACTACTCTTTGCAACACATGCAAAAGTATAGCTCCAAGCAATATCAAATCAAGGTGCATGAACTCTCTAATTGCAACACATGCAATTCTCCAGTCCCATGCAACCACAAATCAAACTTGCACACTAAACCAAAACCAACCGTATGAGCTCTTTAGTCGCAACACATGTGAGCCTCTAGCACATACAAACACACCAACACCAAAACATGCTTGAGCTCTCTCCTTTTGCAACACATGCGAAACTTAGCTCCAAGCAAACACAAGTTTTAGAAAGATTTGTTTTGAACGAAACTAAAACATGAAGCTTCAACATTTGCAACACATGCAAAAGTGAACTTCACGCAAAAGCCAACGCATTAGCTTATCCTGTTTGCAACACATGCAAATCAAAGCATTATGCGAAAACCAAATACATATGCGCTTCCTCTTTACAACACATGCAAATTAGAGCATAAACCAACAACAACCAAGCATAAGTTTAACCTATTCGCAACACATGCCAAATGGTTAACCCTCATGCAAAAACCAAATCCAAAAGGTTTGAGCTTGAGTGAACGCGGATTGACATCACCAACACATGATGAAGCTCAAGCTAGGAAACAACCCCTCTTAATAGTACGGCAATAAAAACCTTAGACTCAAAGATTACAAAGTCCTTAGCCTATTGTAACGTCGCGGAGTTTCGAGAAAGAATCGACTCGGAGTTTCGTTCTGAGTTTCTTTTAGATTTCTTTCTCATCAGGGAGAGTGTTTGATCTGTGGGTTGTCTATGGGGTGGTTGTATTTCATCTGGTGTGGGAGAGAGAGGGAAAATATTCATCTATATTTTTTTTTCTCTCACCCACCCACTCCACTCCTTCTCTCACTCCCCCAAGTCAACACAAAAATCTGAAATTTCAGCCAACTCCACCTCGTGTTCTCCTCCAAGGGGGGCTTCTTCCTCCTCTAACCAGCAACAAGGCAGCAAGGAGAGCTCCTTGGGCGCCCATCTCCCAAGCTCTGGCCATCTCCCCCAACTCCGGTGGCTTCCTCCTCCAGCTCCTCCCTCTCCAACCAAGCTCCCTTCTCCCTCTCCCAATCTCTTCGTAAGCTGAGTAAACTTCCTTTTTTTTCATGGTGTGCTCAGATCTGGAGCCCCTTGCCTGGTTGGTGGAGTTCTAGGGTTCTTAGGGTCAAAATTTTGGAGGGAAACTAGCTCTCTAGTGGAGGGAACTCTTTTCTGTTTTCGAGCAGAAATCTGGGTGTTTTTGCAGCTCGGTTTTGGGGTAGCTAGAGTGGTCTCACGAATGTTTGGCTGTAGAAGTTATTGTAGTTGTTGTTCTTGTGTTTCTTTTGAGCCAAAGAACACTCAATTCCATCCATCCATTCGAAAGTTATGGCTAGTTTAGTGCAGACTGCTCTGTGTTGGATGTCAGTGATAGATGTAATGTTCATCAGTTGTTTTGGGCTAGTTTCTGGCCGAATTAGATTTTCCAATTGCCTAGAGAAAGTTAGGTTATTTCCTGTAGATCAATAAAATGTACTTGTTTGCTTGATTTGGGTTAATGAATCAAAAGTTATGTTCAAATGAAGTTTCTGTCCAGAAACTTGTTTTTTCTGAAAAGTTCAGAGTTTGGTCCAAATTCAGAGAGCAGTTCGAGGGCTTAAAATTCATATTCTGAACTAATGGCTGTGGGGAAATCATAGGTTATCCTCTTATGGTCATGTAGAGCTCAAGAACATAATTTTTCACTTAGCCAATTGAAAGATATGCTATTTTGTAGTGCTTGCTGTCCATATTGGTGTGTAGTGGAGGCTGAATTGTTCAACAGATGTTTCGAGCTAGTTGCAAGCAGATTTAGTCTTTTCGTTTGCCGGGAGAAAGCTAGATAACTTCCTATAGATTCAGAAAATATTTAGTTTGCTCCATTTGGAGTTGTATAGCAAAAGTTATGCTATTCTGAACTTGCTGTCCAGAAATCTATCTTTCTAGAAATTCAAAATTTGGGGTTGAAATTCAGAGTTTCGGGCTATTTTGGGGAAGTGAGTAGAAGTGTTATTTGTTTTTGTTGTGAACTTTAATAACCTTCGCAAATGAGTATGCAAATGCTATTTGCTTTCAGGTGGAGTAGTTTCGGGTGTGGCCTCTTCCTCACACCACCCCCCTCCTAGCGGTTAAGGCAAGTGTATCCATAGTATGATTGCTAGGATGACGATTCCTTGCTAACCTTTATACCAATGTTTATGTGAGTCATAATGGTAAGTGGTGAATATGTTAAGGTTGAAGGGAATTGTTAAATGATTATGATGTGCTACCCTGCTTTATTCTTGAATTTGATTAGACTAATAAGAATGGTAATTCAGGGATGAAAGAAGTGATTGATGCTTATGTAATTGGTAATGATTAAGTATAACCAATGAGCCTAGTTTGCGAATATGGTATTTATAAGAGTATAGAAGTTAATTGTGATCATAAAGATATAAATGGGGAGAATATGCATAAGACTGTTGGGAATGGCATTTGCATAAGTGCATTCATGAAAAGTGCATCGAGCCAGGTCGGTGAGAAAGTCATATGGAATATATGACTAATCCGAGTGCTCAGAGATCTTACCATGTAGTCCCATCCATCGGCGTGGATGGGAGCGGTGAAGCGTGGGACCCGCCATCGGGTAGCGGCAAGTCCTGTTTCGCGACACCTTCCACGGGATGGTTGGGTTTGAGGGCACGACGACGGGTGGTGCTCGGCAATACCGGTATGTGCTAAGAAAGAGGCATGATGCATTGCATTGCATTGCATAAATGAGAATGTGACTGAGGAAGTATATGAGCTCCAAAAAGATGCATTCATGAGCATGTGCATTGCACTGCATCGTTAATGATAAAGCTTTGTGTGTTAAATGAAAATGTGAGAAGTTGGGATGGAGTCGTGGACTCATCCAAAGGGGTTTAATGAGGTATGTATGTGAGATACTCACGAGGTAAATGTATTGATATACTTTGTTTCATGCATTGGTCGATTCATATGAGTTCTAATCTTGTTGTTGATTCGACTGTCTTAATTGGTTAATTATGTTGATTTGATGCACTTTGCTGAGTTTTCGAACTCACACTTGTTGTTTAAATGTTTTAGGTACTCTGAGAACGTCTTGTCGGGAAGGGACTTAGCTGCACTTCCACTCACGCGCATGACATGTTAAGGGATTAGTTTGGTTAAATGGTTCACTTGATAACTAGTTCAGATCATTATAATAATTGTGTTGTTAAAGATTAATGGTTGCTAGAGGGTAACGCTAGAATGTCTTGATTAGATGCCTAGATGTTTATGATTGAAATTATTATTGTCATCTCATTGCTCACTTGAGTGGATGTCCTTTTATTAGGGAAGGTCATGTCGAATTTTTGTTTTGTAGAAATTAGAGTCATTAGCTTCTTATGCCATGTGTGCTTTATTTGTTCTTAGATCAAGCTTTAAATAGTTAAAGTCTTGTTAGAAGTGGTGTGTGGTGTAGCATTCTGGGCATACGAGTGCCGGGGTGTTACACCTATCTAATTTTACCTTCGCCGCCGCGCGCAAGCAATCCCCTTTTGGGGTCTTTATGATCATCGCTTTGATACTCCCCCAGGATCATCACTCGAGTCCTCTTTTAACTTCGGGATCTACTTCTTGACGCCCATCACCTCATGATGCCGTCTTTATCCCGTTCTCATTATCTCATCCATCTTTGGACCTAGCTTAATCACAACTCATAAAATAGTTAGTCCAAGATGCACGGTTGTCTCAATTATCTCTTGCACTCCATTAACACATAATGGATGCCTTTAGATCAATTGAGCACAACCTAAATCAATTCGAATGATTAAATGTGTCTTAAGTACAATAATGCAACACATGCTTCATTATACTTAAGAACTATTCATTTGTCCTCAATTAATTACGGAACACCATCAACACATGATGAAGTGTTCTTTAATGATTAATAAGACAAATGAACTCAATTTAAATTATTATTTAAATTGATATGAGTATATATTAACTACACAAGTTTCCATATACTCATGTTGATGAAAAGTAATGATCCATTATGTGTAGGCTATATGGAAATGATCATTACTCTAAGTCATCAACTATAGAATAAACCCCACATGTATATGTGCATAAATATGATTGACTTGGATATAATATGCACATATTCAATTTGATTATATTGGAGTATATCCTATATTACAATGAGTATACTTATAACTTAGGCAATTCAAATATATACTCAAGTATTTAGTTTCTTTGTCTTGATCCTTATATGTGTCAATAAGAATTAGATCAATACAAGGAGACTTTCAAGTTAAACTATAAACTCCCCCTAAGTGTGTGCATCCATGTAATATATGGATTGGAAAACATGATGCATATTTTGTGGTTAATATAATGGGGACATTCATATTTTAAGTTGACTCCAAAGTATGCAACTAATACTAGAATGAATACGCAAACATACCTTGGGTTTTCCATTTTTTCAATGCGATGAGACTAATCAAAGATATTCTAAATAAACAAGTTAGTCTCGATATAAGATTTGTCATTAATAACAAAATCACATTAATGGATAATCTCAATATTAGATTTGTCATTAACACCAAAACCATAACTAATGAAGGTTGAACTTACAATCTCCCCCTTTTTGGTGATTAATGACAAATCCAAGCTTAATAAACACATTTGGATTAAAACTAACATATTGAGAGAATTTAAGCTATTTGAATGCATATGCACATTTTAAACAATATAAGCGTTGACAATTTTTGAATGCATATGAGAATCAATTCTCCCCCTTAATCATATTACGCTCCCTTTTTAAACCAAATGATATATTAAGCTCGTAATTCTCCCCCTTTTGGCATTAAACACCAAAAATGGATTTCTAAGATGGTTTCTCCATTTAAATATTCTCCCCTTTGGCATTTAACTATCTCTTTTAATGAAGGTCATACAAGAATTAGAATGAACACTTATGACCTTGGCAAAAGCGACATACACTCTTTCAATTCCTTGCCAAGGATTTGAACATAAAAACTTGTTTTATTTTAAATATGGCCTTAAAAGAAGGAAAAACTCAAAAAGAGACCATATTTGGTTTTTGGATACCACTTGTAAAGATAAGCATGAAAAACGAAGTAAGGGTATCACACGGTTTATTTGAAACACATTCAAATAACTCACTCCTCATTTTATTAGACTTTGCAAATTTTCAATTTGATTCTCTTGAAGAATCCAGCAATTTGGCTAATAGTGTTAAACGAGGAATCCAAAAGAATAAATACCACTTGAGAAATCAGATACCACTTGTAAAATTAATCTCAAGGGCTTTACTTGAAGATCCAAAAAGAAATGAGCATTTTCAAATTTTCATGAAGAACAATGCTCAACAAGAGATTTCCTCTTTAATGTATATCAACTCATAAAGGCTCTCACACAGAGAAGTCTTAGGCGGTTGAACTTACAATTTTAGTTTGCGAGAAAAAATCTTAATCAAGAATGTGGGCATCGCAATAATGCTACAAAGAGGTAATGAAATACCACTTATAGGAAATAATTGAAATCCAAGATACCACTTAAAAAAGGAATCCAAATAATTAAGGATATCACTAGAAGAAAAGAGAAACTCAAAGATACCACTTGTAAGCATATGGAATAAATAAAAGCTCGATGGATACCACTTAGGATCAGATCACAAAGAGTTGATACCACTTGAAGGAATTATCGATAACATCGATGGGTATCATAGCAAAATAATCAGAGCAATATATACTTACGGGTATCAAAAAGGAAGAAAAGCTCAAGATAGATCAATGAAATCGCAAAGATAGAGCATCAGAGCAAATCAAAGACATGATATTACTTGGAAGCAATTAAGTGCCCAAAACTTGATATAAATGAACTCCCCAAGATGTTCAACGAATGAATCATGGAGTTATATGCATTTGAATGGCACAAGTTTTGTCTTTTCAAAAGATCAAGTGAATATCATTCTTTAAATTAATTAAAGTGCTCACAACTGATACCACTAGAAAACTCCTTCAAATAAATTCCAAAGCTTTTGAAATTTTGTAAAAATGAACTTTGAGATTACAAAAAACTTTTACAAAAAGAATTCTTGAAAAAGGAAGTACCAATCAAAAGATGTCTCAAAAGCAAACTCAAAAATTTTGAAAATTTCAGAGCTGACATTGCCATGGCCGGTCTGATCACATTGGGTCCATCCGACCTTTTGGCGGTGTAATCATAGGTGAGCGTGCAACAAGATCTCGACAAATGAAAAACTGCAGACTTTCTACAAATTTTGTCAAAAACAATTCAAATGAAGTCCAAATAATTTGAAAATTTGCAGAGATGACTTTGGACTAATTAGAAGGTTTCGCAAAAATAATTTTCTTAAAAACAATTTTATTTTGAAAGCTTTGAGGCATAAAAGGAAATTGATTTTCACAAAAAAGCCTCAAAATGCAACTCAATTTGGATTTCATGCAATTTTAACTTTCATGGCTTAGATTGGTGTATCAAGAAGGTTTCTAGCCAAGATTTATAATGAAATCCAACTTGAAAGCCACGATTTGAGCTATATGCCTAAATAGGCCATTTCGGATTAAATCAAATTGTTTTTGAGCCAAATTTGATTTCAACATATAGTTTTTCATTTTGGAAGCTTGTGAAATATTTGAAATACTTAATAGAATACCTTTTCAAAGCTTTTCACAAATTTGGGCCTTTTAAATATGAATTTTGACTTTTGACCTTCGCGAGAGGTTCTGGTTCCCGAGTGCTCATTTTACGCTAGAAGCTAGACGCCTTGGCCGTAGCTCGGCAGGGAGGTCCGTGATGCCTTCGCGAGAGGTTCTCGTTCCCGAGTGCTCATTTTACGCCTTAGCTAGACGCCGCCGTAGGTCGGCAGGAGGTCCAGATGCCTTCGCGAGAGGTTCTGGTTCCCGAGTGCTCGTTTTACGTCATAGCTAGACGAGTTAGTCGTGCTATTTTTACGCCGCAGCTGGGCGAGTTAGCCGTGCTATTTTTACGCCGTAGCTGGGCGAGTTAGTCGGGCTGGTTTAACGCCGGAGCTAGGCGAAGGGCATCCTTCCCGAGTCCTCGTCAGGCGAGGCAATCTGCGGGAGGAGAGGCCGCTGTCGGTCCCCACGATATCGCCCGTCCGCAGTGTGGGACTTGGAGGGGTGAGCAGCGCGTGTTTGCCTCGCCGGTGAACACCGTGCTTGCGGAGCTACAAACGGGTTATCCGAGTGGGCCCTGGAGATCCCCCCGGTAAGAGATCCCCGAGCGGACTATCCCTGCGTCGGGCGTCCGACCCGCTGGGGGCGACCCATAAAAAACCTTTCTTTACTCGATCCGTCTCGGACCCCGAGCCGCTCAGAACTCGGCGCACTGGGTCACTTTCTTTCGAGGCACCGCCATGAGAGTTTGAAGTATGGTCTCAGACACGAGCCATAGCGATTGGGTCGTCCGCCAACCCAACTAAAGACCTACCGAGGGTTCGCCTTGAACTTGCCCCTCGCTCGCTTGCCTACTGGGGTCGGCTAGAGATCCACTTGGTGGATCTTGCCTTTGGGACCCGCAGCCAGGTCTTAATCGTGAGGCATTCAAGCCTTCTCGCCACCTCGAGGCCGCTACGACTCGGTGGGCTTTTCACACCTGCTTCGGGCCGGTTTGAGCCGACCCGGAGGCGGAGATCAAGAGGTCGCGGGGCGTTTCACCCGGAGCGATACCTTGACGTCTCTGCAAGCATTTAATGCGCGTGCGGGAATTAAATGCGAAACAAAATGATTTGGGGTGATGCGTCTTACCAACGGCCTGACGTGGCGTTTGTAATGGGACGCGCGATGGTTCAGTCGAAGCGATGCCTGCTTGACTGGCGAGCGATCGGTCGGTGCTTATCCGGCTGGTACGTGCTTCAGTAAGTACCAGCAGACTTGGCGAGCGCCAGGGCACTTTCCCGCCTTTTGCCGTCGTCGTCTCCTCGCCTTTTGCGATTTTCATTCCGTGGGACAGGAGCGTTCCCGACCAGCTATGGATCGTGCCGCACGGGTACTTCCTTCTTCCGCAGAGCACTACTCAGAATCAGAGTCACCGGCGAGGGCCGAGCGCCTTCGGGTCGAGAGGGTTACCGCTAGGGAAGGCCGTGTAGCCAACCGGGTCACCTGACCCGTAAAAGTGTGTGAGCTTGCACCTGCCCCCGAGCGGTGTGTGGGGACCAAGCTTGTGATTGCCACACAACGCTTAAACTCGGAATGAAAAACGAATGCGGAAGAAATTTTAGGAAAAAGATTGCCTTAACTTCTTGCTCCGCGTGCTGGAGATGTCCCAACTATTGGGCCCCTTGCTCGACCCTCAGGGAGGGAGGTCGGGTTAATGGGCCTTTTGTTGTTTAGGTGCCTCTGCGGCTCGTCGAGGCCTTCCTTCGCAGCCGGCCCGTCCTGAAGCTGGAATCGAGGAGTCGCCCTCTGTCTCCCTGGCCGGACCAGCGTCCTTTCGCTCCAACCGTCACGACGCCTTTAATGCGAAGTGAGGGGCGTGGTCAGGGCATGTCCCATCGTGCAGGACGTGGAGTTAATGCGTGTGCGGCGCGCAGCCCGGGGTGACTCCGCTTCAACCGCTCCGCCCCGTCCCTATAAATGCAAGGCCAGGGGGAGGGGTGACCGCGCGCAGTCGCTTTCTTCATCTTCCTGCTCTTCCTTTGCCCTTTGGCGAAAAAAGAGGAAAAGGTTAGGAGAAACGGGTGTCAATGGCGAACGGAGGTGATGATCGTAGGGCTGGCAAGAGGGAGGCGGAGGCGGATCCTCTGGGGTCGAGCCCCAAGAGGTCCTGCTCCGCCGCTCGGTTGTTGATACGCGCAAGAAGAGGTGGGATCGTATTGCCCTCATCGATCTTCCGCATTCGGGAGCCTCGCCCGGAGTGAGTTTTTTTTACTGGACTTGGTAATGGCTTCGGCTCTCCTTCTATCGCTGATGCTGAACTGTTTTGTGGCTTCCCCAGCGCCGCTGACTCGGCCCCTTGCGAACCGCCAGCTGTGCCCGCGCCGGTCGCCTCGGTGGGGGAGGTGGACGCCGAGAGATTTCAAAACTTGTCACCTTTAAAATTCATTTTTCAGATTTCACACCTCGCCCATCATTATAGACTCAGATG
The DNA here is from genome assembly GCA_036346375.1 of Guadua angustifolia. NCBI lineage: Eukaryota > Viridiplantae > Streptophyta > Magnoliopsida > Poales > Poaceae > Guadua > Guadua angustifolia. The sequence goes on along the minus strand of CM070502.1, from coordinate 56,417,330 downwards.
GACCCACATATCATACACAGGAGCTGAAAGGCATACGAATTGGGTGTCATTTTCTGAAAATTCACGGTGGACGCCACCGTTTCCTCGACGAGGGTGCGGGCGGCCGACATGACGGCCAGATTGTCATGGCTGGAGGCGGCTCAGGCCTCTACGGTCGCCGCCCGGAGACGGAAGTGTCTGCTCAAGAAGCCCGGGCCCAGGCCGCCGAGGAGGAACTAGCACGGGCGCGCGAGGAGGTGGCGGCGGGGCGGGCTCGGGCTGACGCCCTAGAGGAGGAGCTCACGAGACGCGTGAGGAGGTGTCGCAAAGAGTTCGGTCGAGGCAGCTGCGGCTGACCTCGGCTTGATGTACGAGGAGCGCCGACCAAGCGAAGATCCTCCTATCCATGCTCGCCCGCTTTCGAGTATGGGCAGAGCCCGAGTCTCGGGGTGAGGCCGCAGAGCCTCGGAGCCTACTCCGCCGGGTACGCTTCGCTTACCCAGCGCATCGACGCCTTGCCGACCTGCCTTGGCGCCTTGCGCGAGCGCTCCACTCGTGAGGGGCGGTCCACCTCCGTCGCCGTGGCGGAGTATGTGCTGGCTCGCGCGCCACCGTGACGCCTTCGATCCGATGGCGCATTCTTTGGGATCGAAAGTGCGGCGGCGAGAGAGTGGCTTCGCCGGGCAACGTCTTTGAGAACGACGACGGTTCTGACGACGACACTGCCGAGGGTGACGCCTAAGCGTAGCTTAGGAATATCCCAGGCGCCCATGCCCATCTTTTGTTTGTTTTTGTGATGTAATATATGCGTACTGTTCGCTGCAATTTTGCGTGTTTTCCTTTATGTGATGAACGCTTCACCGAATAACCGTAGCCCTTTAAGAACCGCTAGGGTCGTATGAGCGTAGACCCGAGCGCTGATACTTTGAAGAAAACACGAAAATAGCGACAAAGCCGCTAGCTCAAAGACGTGCCCCAAATCGACCAAGGACCATCCCGCATGGGCACTTCTTTTCGCCGCGAAGTTCTACTCCGCAACCGTAGCAGCTGGGGCGTAGGCCGTAGCACTCTTTGGCCAAATGAGTTACCACTAAGGGCGATCGCAATGGCCGGCCGGTGCACCATCCTGGGTGGTCATAAGCAACCTCCAAATGACGCATGACAATCATGGTGTGACCAGTACACTGCGCTTCGGGCCTGGAGGGTTTGCTAAGACGCAGGAATATGGACAAAATTTTAGGGATAAAATTGCCTTAGCTTTTCGATATTCCATGCGTTAGGTACAATGTTGCCGTTGGCGTCTTTGAGTCGAAAGGTGCCGGGTCGGAGAACCTCCGCGACGGTGAAAGGCCCTTCCCACGGAGGGGACAGCTTATGCCTGCCAACATTGGTCTGAACCTGGCGCAGGACCAAGTCACCGACGTTGAATGACCAACCGCGGACCTGACGATTATGGTAACGCCGTAGCGTCTGCTGATACTTGGCTGATCGCAAGACGGCCACGTCGCGCGCCTCATCGAGCTGGTCGATGGCGTCTTATTGCGCGTCGAACCCCTGGGCCTCGTTGAAGGCTTGCAATCTCGGGGCGCCATACTCCAGGTCAGTCGGCAAAACGGCTTCCGCGCCGAACACCAGGAAAAATGGTGTAAACCCGGCCGACCGGTCGGCGGGTCCGCAGTTCAAAGCGACGGAGGGCGCTCGCTTGCCCATCGCCCGCCAATTTCTTCGACCGATCAAGATCCACGGTTTGAGCCCTTGGAGGATCATACCATTTGCTCGCTCGACCTGGCCGTTGGTCCGCGGATGGGCTACAGCCGCCCAATCAACGCGGATGTTGAAGTCGTCGCAGAACTCGAGGAACTCCTTTCCCGTGAACTGCGTCCCGTTGTCGGTGATGATGGAGTTCGGGGCCCCAAACCGATAGACGATGTCGCGGAAGAAGTTAGCCGCCTGTATCGAAGTGATGGTGGCGACCGGCTTAGCTTCTATCCACTTGGTGAACTTGTCCACCGCGACGAGTAGGTGCGTCAAGCCCCCGGGCGCCCTCTTGAAGGGTCCGACCAGATCGAGCCCCCAAACGGCAAACGGCCAAGTGATAGGGATCGTCTGCAGGGCTTGTGCGGGGAGATGCGTCTGCCGAGCGAAGAATTGACACCTTCGCAAAAGCGAACAATCACCAAAGATCGCCATCGCGTCGGCCAAGAAAAGCCTTGGCGAAAAGCTTTGCCCACGAGGGATCGTGGTGCGGCGTGGTGACCGCAGACCCCGGCGTGGATGTCGAGAAGCAGCTGCTTTCCTTGGTCCACCAGAATGCACTTCTGGAGGATCCCGGAGGGCTCCTCTTGTAAAGGTCTCCCACGACCAGGACGAAAGACTTTGCCCGCCGAGCAAGACGCCGGGCCTCAGTGGGGTCGGCGGGGAGCGATCTGTCGGTCAGTCGGTCGATGAAGGGATTCCTCCAGTCGGTTCTGCAGAGTTCAGTGGAGCAACCACACAGAAAGCGAGGCCACATGGGAACGAGAGGAAGATCTGAAAAAGGAGTTTCCAAACCTATTCTATAGTTAAGCTTCGAATCTCGGGGACGAGATTCTGTTAAGGAGGGTAGGTTTGTAATGTCCCGAAATTTGCCCCGATTTTAATTTTTGGAATTATTCAAAATTTCTGTGAATTAATCAACCTTTATTTGCATTTACTTAATTTATCTGAATTTTTGGGGATTTATTGGATTTAAATAAAATTTAATTGAATTATTCTTCTCTTGATTAATTAATATCAGAAAAAGTATTTATCAAAAATAAATGAAAATATTTTATTTAAGCTCTAAACGCCTTAAAATATTTTATGGAATTTTTCTAGAATTTTTCGGGTATTTTTAGTGCCCCAAATAAATGCTTTAAATTTTCGTAATTGTTTTTATTGTTAAAACCGGATTATATAGCTACAGTGTTGGGCCGCCCAACACTGTGCTCGCATGAGGAAACCCTAATCGCCAGATCGCTCAAGACCGTCCGATCGTGATCGAACGATCGGATTTGACCAAGCTTCTCGACGAGGTGATCAGGCACCGCCCACCGCTGGTGCCAAGATCTTGTTAGGGATTTTGTGTGCGCCGAGGCATGTCCGGCGAGTGAAGTACACCCCGTGCTCAAGACTCCATTCCGCCACTTCGCCCATCTCTCGCCTCACCACCCTCTATAGACCTCGCTAGAGCTTGTCAGAGTAACTACTCTCCTTCGCTTCCTTTTGTGTCTCCGCCGCCCATCGCTCTCCGCCGCCGCCAAGACCTCACCAAGTTCACTAAGCCAAAGGCGCATCCGCTGGGTTACTTCTTCCGACGGAGAGGCTCGAAATGCCGCCGATCGCGTCGTCTTCTCCAAGTCCATGACTGGCCGCCACCGCTTCTTCCTCGACGCCATGAGAAACCACAACCGCTTGATTCCATCCAACGCCGAGGTGAGGCCACGTGAGGCTTAGTAACGCAGTATCGCTTTAGAGTCCCCGCCGTCGGATTCAATCCAACGGTCAGGAAATCGTGTATGCGTGGCTTGATGCTTCCTCGCCGCGTGTTAGCTGCTGGTTGGTCCAAGCACTGTTCACCGGGCCCACTTGACAGTGGGTAGACCGCGGCCGTGGCCGACGCCAAGATGATGTCATCCGGGCCCGCATGTCAGTGTCCGTACCGACGTGGAAGTGTCTGGTGCTGACGCGTGTCGCCGAGGGAATTAATCGGATTTTCAGTAGGAAAATAAATCGAGTAAATCGGTTATATATTTATTTGAATTTCAGAAAACTTGAAAATGCTATAACTTTCGCATTTTAACTCGGATTTGGGTGATTCTAGTGCCCAAAAATTTGTAAAAATGTAAACTATTTAATAATGATTTTTATTTTATTTTTAGTGATGATATTGATGTCTGTTTTAGTGTATTTATTGTGTGCACGTTGTTTCGATTAGACTCCGAGTTGCCGGAATTCGCCGAGGGAGAATTCGAAGACCCGTCGCAGACCTCGGACTAGAACCAACTGTTGTTTGAAGGCAAGTCATGCTTTGACCATGTTGCCCCTAGATTTTCAAATATATTTTGATTCAATTATTGCATGCTATGTTAAGTAAAAATGATGTTGCTTATGAGGGAATGGTAGCTAAAATACCTATCTTATTATGCCACCTTGTTAATACTCATTGTATGCCCTGGAATCCTTATTAACTTAAGAAGTTAAATGAAGTTGATGCTATTACAAGCCAACACGGAGGCTAGACCGTGATTAGTCGCTAGCCCGCTTATATCGTTGAATGTCTTTCAAATTGCAAACAAATGTTGACTAAACACTTATGGAACGATTTTGAAATAATGCGATGATGTCATGAGATGGAATTGAGGGTAGCGACACTGCAGTGTGGTTCTACTCGCAATGACGTGGGCATTGGCATGTGTTGCATAAATGCAAACCCCGGTGGGTAATGATTTGGACCGGGGCAAGTGGCAAGAAGGCTTCATGCTGTGGGCCTGTGTGGCAATGGGAGGTATTGTGATGGTTAAGGCGTGTGTGCCGAGATGTATAAAACGGATGTCTTGCCCGTGACGCTTAAGGACTTCACCTTATGAGCTTTTGATCTGAGTTTCAGACAACCACTTGTCCTAATGGGACGGACCTAGTTGAGTAGGTCTCTAATATCTTTCCTTTGATACTCGGGGTGACAAGCATTACACCACAATGTAACCGTAAGGGAAGCGCACTGCTACTGACTTGATACCCATTTAACAGATTCGCCTCGTTTCTAAACTTTGGCTCAGGTGAGGAAGTGTTAGAAAGGCAATCATCGAGAGGTTCATCGCTAAGTGTTAGTCTCTGAAAGACTTTGTTGCAATCAATCACTGTGTGGTGAGCGATCGTATCCTCGTGGGTAAAGTGTACACCTCTGCGAGTGTGTGTGTGTAAATCTATTCAAATAGCAGCGTCCATTCTTGCAGATCGACGATGCTCGGTGATTACAAATAAGGGTTAGATTTTCAAAATAAAAACGTGGGATGGGTGGTGTGTGCCAAAAGAATGATGAATGAACTAGGGCAGGTGCCAAACTCTGGAAAAAGGAATTGAGAAACAAACTATTATGAATATTGGTTTTACCGTTTTAATCTAATAAGATTACCTGTTGAAAAGAAATGCCGCTTTATGCAAAATAACCAATTATGCCTTTCCTTTGGATAAGCCATGCATGTAGTAATAGACCTGCATTGTGCATGACTTGTTGAGTATGTTGTATACTCACCCTTGTATCAACAAAAACCTCAGAAGAAGAAGAAGTGCGCCTTGGGAGGAGGAGTTTATCAAGGCCAAGAGGACTAAGGGGTTGAGCCGCACTCAGTAGCCTGTGGTTATGAAGGGTTCATTGTTTTACTTTTGCTTCCGCTGATAAACTTGTGCTACTTTATTATTAATCGCCCTGCGCGGCGAATTGATGTAAGGCGACCATAAGGTCACGTTAACTCGTTATTATTTATGCTTGAAGTACTTTATTATTAATTCCGCGTATGATTGTCGTATTTCAACTGCTTATCCTGTGTGTACTAGCGTGATCCTGGACTAGTACAGAATACCAGAGTGTCCGACCAGAAATTCGGGCACGACGAGGATGGTATCGAGCCATCTTGATCAGTAGGACTTAACCCTAGTTAGACTGGCCGTCTTAGAGGAGTACAAATTAATTTCTAAAGAATAAATTTTGGGCAAGAATAATCAAAGAGATCTTGACTTATCCCTTCTTCCTTACTTCATACCTCTGCTATATTGTGCTTTTACTTTTGTGATCTTTCAAAATTTTAGTACCGACGTGTTGCTCTGGTAGATGCGGATGGTCCACTCCTTTGGCGAGCGTCACGGAGGCTACGCTGCAGAGCTTTGGAGGATGCTCCAGGTGCTGGGAGGCTTCGACCGCCCTCACTACCGATCGCGCACCTGGGACGGTCAACGGATCGGCCGCGGTTGGGAGACGACCTCACCTCAGACGCTGGGAGCACACGCGCGCTTAGTCGCCCACTCCACTCGCGTGAAGCGAGCCAGCCACGAGGCGGGCATACAGAGTGTGCCCGGTAGCGCCGCGCCGGGTTAGCAGGACTACGCTACGAGCCGGGGACACCGCTCGTGTGCACTCGCACGCAGGAGGACCTCTTCGCACGCTTGAGTTGGAGGATGACGCCGCTGCCGGCACTGGGCGTGTTTGCCGCGGCACAGAGGAGGTCATGGACGCCACGACTTCGAGCCAGTGTCAGGTACCGCGCTCGAGGAGACCGAGGTGGTTTCACGAGAGACCGGATGCACGCAGTGCAAAGGATCGCCGAGCTGGAGGAGGCTCTCTACGGTCATGGGGAGCCAGACGCCGTCATGGAGCTCGACGACGAGGACGAGGAGGAGCCAGAGGAGCCGGAGCCGAAGGCCGCGCCGGAGGACCAGCAGCCGGTGGTGCCCCCAGCTGCACCAGTGGGAGGGCATGGGGATCGGTTTGCCCCGATGCCAGCTCACTCGTCGGTTTACATGATCGGCGAGCCGCAGCCGGGTTGGCTCGAGGAGTGAGCTGTTTCAGAGTTGCCGTGATCAGCTTTTGCGTTGAGACTCACCTGTATTGAGTCGCGTCTTTAATTGCAAACTTAGCTATGCGATGTGATGTAATGAACAATTTGATGTGATGTTGTGACTGCGGTGTGGTTGCATAGTCTTTAGACTATGTAATAAACCATACCTAATTATTATTTATGCTTGAAGGTTTCATGATTTTTAAGTTACACCTGTTTCCCCCGTATAAGTTCTATGTTTACCTATTCTTTTCCCCCTTATCTCTAAACCACCGAAGCAATCAACAGATGGTGAACACTCACAACAACGGAGCAGGAGGCAGTGGTTCGCGCCCAGGAGGTAGTCAGAACAGTACGCCACCACCCCCGGCAAAGACCGCCAATGACATGCAGAATCTAGGAGCATTTCTCGCAAAGACAGACTAACTAATGCAGACTATGATGGCAACAGGGCAACAAATCAACCACCAGGCAGTCGCCAACAATCAAGTTAATAATAATATACCCCGACCATACTCAAGACTATCTGAATTTATGAGGACCCGACCGCCTACTTTCTCAGGGAATGCCAGTCCATTAGAGGCAGACGATTGGTTGAGAACCATCGAAAGGAAATTGCATATAACGCAGTGTGAAGGAAACGAGAGAGTGCTTTATGCCTCTCACCAGCTAGAGGGAACAGCCGCAGAATGGTGGGAAAACTACTGCGCATCGTAGGAGAACCCGCAGGAGATTACCTAGGATGAATTCACCTTAGCCTTTCATCAATACCATGTGCCGGAGGGTATCATGGAGTTGAAAAAGGAGGAATTCAAAGCGCTTAAGCAAGGAGGCCAGTCAGTGGCTGATGATTTGAATAAGTTCACGCAATTAGCACGCTACGCTCCAGAAGACGTAGCGATAGACAAGGCAAGGCAGTCTCGCTTTATGAAGGGACTCAACACCGGATTGCAGGTGGGGTTGATCACCCACACTTTCCTCGATTTCCAAGAAGCGGTAAACAAGGCACTCATATCGAAGATAAGCGCAAGGAGCTTGACGATAATTACAAACGCCGCATGGCTCAAAGAAGGAGGACGCCATGGTCATCAGAAAACAAGAATGATACCCAAATAGCTTCACCAGATTTCAGCCAGGAGCAAAGTCGGACACCGCCGCCAATGCTAAGACCAAATGGACAATCCCCTCGCACCCAACCAGATTGCCAATCAGAACGGAGGGAATCAGCAGATGTCAGGAAGACACTGCTACAACTGTAACGAGACTGGACATTTCGCCAACATGTGCCCAAAGAAAGGAGGAGTGACCCCAGTGCGCTTCAACCTAGGGAGTACGCCAGCTAAAACTCTTGCTCAGGGAGGAAGCCGAGGACCTGCCCAAACTGGAGCCTCACCGCCAGCATTCACGCGAGGAAGGATTAATCATATCTCCGCATTTAAGTCCGTAATGCTACGGACGCCATGCTCGGTAAGTTTTTGTCAACTCGATGCCACATGATATTTGACTCAGAGCTTCACATTCGCTCGCTTTCGAGATTTTGCCATGAAAATGACCGGATGTGGTTAATCTTAAAAGTACACTTTAGTCCAATCCTCGGATCGTAACTCCGTTCTAAGGTCGGATGTTCTCGAGTTAAGCTACTAATAAAAGGAGTAGAGTTCCTAGCTAACCTTATTGTACTAGATACCCAAACCTGGATGTTATCCTCGGAATAGATTAGTTGACTAAGCATAAGGTCAGATAGATCGTGGATCGAAGAGTCGTGTTCATCGAAAGCCCCGATGGTAGAAAAGTGGAGTTTCGAGCAGTGAAATTTCGAGAAGGTCAAATGTTGGTAAACACTTTGGAGACCGTCAGTATAGGAGATGTACCAGTGGTCAGTGAATATCAGGATGTTTTTCCCGAAGAATTACTAGGAATGCCACCAGATAGAGACATAGAGTTCGTAATTGACTTAGTGCCTGGGACAGCACCAATAGCAAAGAGACCATACCGGATGTCCACCGAAGAACTGGTTGAGATGAAGAAGCAGATCAAGGAATTGTTGGAAAAAGGATTCATCAGACCAAGCTCGTCACCTTGGGGAGCACCGGTTCTATTTGTTAAGAAAAATGATGGGAGTTTTCGGATGTGTGTAGATTATCATGCACTTAACGAAGTGACAATAAAGAATAAATACCCGTTACCCCGGATAGATGATCTTTTCGATCAACTAAGAGGAGCAGGAGTATTCTCGAAGATTGACCTTAGATCAAGATACCACCAGTTGAAAATCAAACTAGAGGACATACCCAAGACTGCATTCTCTTCAAGATATGGACACTATGAGTTCACTGTTATGTCATTTGGATTGACAAATGCGCCAGCATACTTTATGAACCTAATGAATAAAGTATTTATGGAATACTTAGATACATTTGTGGTCGTATTCATAGATGATATTCTGGTTCATTCAAGGACGGATGAAGAGCACGCACAACATTTGAGATTAGTGCTAGAGAAACTAAGTGAGCAACAGTTGTATGTGAAATTCAGTAAGTGCGATTTCTGGAAGAGTAAGGTAGATTTCCTAGGGCATGTAATGACCATGAGGAATTGGCAAGAGACCCAAGTATGGTTGAGACAAGGTTGCATTGGGAATCGCCAAAGACATTCTGTGCAGTTCGAGTTTTCTTGGAATGGCTGGTTATTACCGCCGATTTATAGAAGGGTTTTCGACAATTGCTAGGCCAATTACACAATTGCTAAAGAAGGAAATGAAGTTTGTTTGGACACCGGAATGTGAGAAGAGTTTTCAAGAATTGAAGAAACGGCTGACATCAGCGCCCGTATTGGTTCAACCAGATGTACACCAGAGTTTCGATATCTACTGCGATGCATTACGCCAAGGTCTTGGATGCGTGTTAATGCAGAATGGAAAGGTAGTAGCCTATGCATCAAGGCAATTAAGGCCACATGAAGGGAATTACCCAACGCACGATCTAGAATTAGCAGCTGTAGTGCATGCCTTGAAGATATGGCGTCACTATCTTATCGGCAATAGATGTGAGGTGTATACGGACCATAAGAGCCTTAAATATATTTTCACCCAATCCGACCTAAACATGAGACAAAGGAGATGGTTGGAGCTGATCAAGGATTACAACATGGGAATCCATTATCATCCCGGCAAGGCCAACGTAGTGGCCGATGCCCTGAGTCGGAAAAGTCATAATTTGAATATGATAGAAGGAGAAAGCTAGGAAGAATTGTGCAAGGACCTTTAGAAATTGAAATTGGAAGTTGTTCTGGAAGGATTTGTAGCCACTTTAGAGGTAAAGCCTGATCTAGAAGACCAGATTAGAGAAGGCCAGAAGGACGATGAGAAGATCAAGCGAATCAAGGCTAAGATGGAGGAATGACAAGCAAAGGAATTTAAGCTGGATGAACAAGGCACCTTGTGGATGAAGGACAGAAGGAGCGTATTTGTGTACCAAACAAAAAGGAGTTAAAGTAGTTAATACTAGAGAAAGCTCACGACTCTAAGTATTCGATTCACCCAGGAAGTGCAAAAATGTATCAAGATTTAAAAGAAAGGTTCTGGTGGCCGAATATGAAGAGAGAGGTTGCCGAACACGTAGCACTATGTGATGTATGCCAGCGAGTCAAAGCTATGCATCAGAGACCAGCAGGACTGCTGCAGCCGTTGAAAATACCAGAGTGGAAATGGGAAGAAATCGGAATGGATTTCATTACCGGATTGCTAAGGACGCAAGGAGGTCATGACTCCATATGGGTTATAGTAGATCGTTTAACCAAGGTCGCGCATTTCATACCGGTAAAGACAACCTACTCAGGAGATAAATTGGCAGAACTATACATGGCAAAGATCATTTTCTTACATGGAGTGCCAAAGAAGATAGTATCGACGACGGTACCCAATTTACCTCAAGATTTTGGGATAAATCGACACAAAGAATGGGCACCCATTTGAACTTCAAGATGACTTACCACCCGCAGACGGATGGGCGGTCGAAAGAGTCAACCAGATATTAGAAGATATGTTGAGAGCCCGTGCGTTGGCTTATACAACGACTTGGGATAAATGTTTGCCGATCATGAATTTAGTTACAACAACAACCTATCGTGCTAGTCTTCGATGTCACCTTCAAGCATTGTATGGTCGACCTTGTAGGACGCCGTTAAATTGAATGAGATCGGTGAGCTAGTGTCTTCGACCGACATACTCCAAAAAGCCAAGAGCAGATAGCATTAATAAGGGAAAGGTTAAAAATCGCGCAGTCAAGGCAGAAGAGTTATGCGGACAATCGCCGCAGAGATTTGAGCTTTGAACCTGAAGATTATGTGTATCTCTGAGTTACGCCTCTTAAAGGAGTCCAGAGGTTTCACAAAAAGGGAAAACTTGCACCAAGATATGTGGGACCGTTTAAGATCATAAGTCGTAAGGGCGAAGTCGCCTATCAACTGGAGTTACCACAGTCATTAGCAGGAGTACACAATGTCTTTCATGTATCGCAACTCAAGAAGTGTCTCCGAGTACCTGAAGAGCAAACATCACTAGAAGAAGTCGAACTACAGGAAGATTTGACTTATTAAGAACAACCGATAAAAATTTTGGATACAGTGGATCGGAGAACCAGGAGCAAGACAACCCGTTTCTGCAGAGTTCAGTGGAGCAACCACACAGAAAGCGAGGCCACATGGGAATGAGAGGAAGATCTGAAAAAGGAGTTTCCAAACCTATTCTATAGTTAAGCTTCGAATCTCGGGGACGAGATTCTGTTAAGGGTGGTAGGTTTGTAACGTCCCGAAATTTGCCCCGATTTTAATTTTTGAAATTATTCAAAATTTCTAGGAATTAATCAACCTTTATTTGCATTTACTTAATTTATCTGAAATTTTGGGGATTTATTGGATTTAAATAAAATTTAATTGAATTATTCTTCTCTTGATTAATTAATATCAGAAAAAGTATTTATCAAAAATAAATGAAAATATTTTATTTAATCTCTAAATGCCTTAAAATATTTTATGGAATTTTTCTAGAATTTTTCGGGTATTTTTAGTGCCCCAAATAAATGCTTTGAATTTTCGAAATTGTTTTTATTGTTAAAACCCTGATTAAGGCTAGCTACGTTGTTGGGCCGCCCAACATCTGTTTCATATGAGGAAACCCTAATCGCCAAGATCGCTCCGCACCGTCCGATCGTGATCGAACGGCCGGATTTGACCGGCTTCTCGACGAGGCGATCAGGCACCGCCGTCCGCCGGGTGCCAAGATCTTGTTAGGATTTTGTGCGCGCCGAGGCATGTCCGGCGAGTGAAGTACACCCCTGCGTTCAAGACTCCATTCCGCCACTTCGCCCCATCTTCGCCTCACCACCTCTCAGAGACCTCGCTAGAGCTTGCCGAGTAACTACTCTCCTTCGCTTTGGTTTCCTTTGTGTCTCATGCCGCCCATCGCTTCTCCACCGCCGCCAAGACCTCACCAAGTTCACTAAGGCGATCCGCCGGGTTACTTCTTCCGACCGGAGAGGTTCGAAATGCCGCCGATCAGCGTCGTTTCTCCAAGTCTGGCGACCGCCACCGCTTCTTCCTCGACGCCATGAGAAACCACAACCGCTTGATCTCCATCCAACGCCGAGGTGAGGCCACGAGGCTTAGTAACAGTGTACTGCTTGGTTAAGTCCCCGCCGTCGGATTCGAATCCAACGGTCAGGAAATCGTGTATGAGTGGCTTGATGCTTCCTCGCCGCGGTCACCGCTTTGGTTGGTCCAAGCACCGCTTCATCGGGCCCACTTGTTAGTCGTGAGATCACGGCCTTGGCCGACGAAGATGACATCATCCGGGCCCACATGTTAGTGTCCGTACCGACGTGGAAGTCTCTGGTGCTGACGCGTGTCGCCGAGGGAATTAATCGGATTTTCAGTAGGAAAATAAATCGAGTAAATCGGTTATATATTTATTTGAATTTTAGAAAACCTGAAAATGCTATAACTTTCATATTTTAACTCGGATTTGGGTGATTCCAGTGCCCAAAAATTTGTAAAAATGTAAACTATTTAATGTTGATTTTATTTTATTTTTAGTGATGATATTGCTATCTGTTTTAGTGTATTTATTGTGTGCACGTTGTTTCGATTAGACTCGAGTTGCTTAATTCGCCAAGGAGATTCAAGACCCGCCGCAGACTTCGGACCGTAACCAACCGCTGTTTGAAGGCAAGTCATGCTTTGACCATGTTGCCCCTAGATTTTCAAATATATTTTGATTCAATTATTGCATGCTATGTTAAGTAAAAATGATGTTGCTTATGAGGAATGGTAGCTAAAATACCTATCTTGTTATGCCACCTTGTTAATACTCATTGTATGCCCCGAATCCTTGTTAACCTAAGAAGTTAAATGAAGTTGGATGCTATTACAAGCCAACATGGGAGGCTAGACCGTGATTAGTCGCTAGCCTCGCTTATATGCTTGAATGTCTTTCAAATTGCAAACAAATGTTGACTAAACAATTATGGAACGATTTTGAAATAATGCGATGATGTCATGAGATGGAATTGAGGGTAGCGATCGTGTGGTTCTACTCGTGCAATGACGTGGGCATTGGCATGTGTTGCATAAATGCAAACCCCGGTGGGTAATGATTTGGACCGGGGCAAGTGGCAAGAAGGCTTCGTGCTGTGGGCCTGTGGCAATGGGAGGTATTGTGATGGTTAAGGCTATGTGCCGAGATGTATAAAACGGATGTCTTGCCCGTGACGCTTAAGGACTTCACCTTGCGAGCTTTTGATCTCGAGTTTCTCGTACAACCACTTGTCCTAATGGGATGGACCTAGTTGAGTAGGTCTCTAATATCTTTCCTTTGATACCTCGGGGTGACAAGCATACACCACAATGTAATCGTAAGGGAAGCGTACTGTCTTTGCGGCTTGGTACCCATTTAACAGATTCGCTTGTTCTAAACTTTGGCTCTGTGAGGGAAGTGTTAGAAAGGCAATCATCGAGAGGTTCATCGCTAAGTGTTAGTCTCGAAAGACTTTGTTGCAATCAATCACTGTGTGGTGAGCGATCGATCTCGTGGGTAAAGTGTACACCGCAGAGTGTGTGTGTAAATCTATTCAATAGCAGCGTCATGATCTTCGACGATGCTTTCGGTGATTACAGCCAAGGGTTAGATTTTTAAAATAAAAGCGTGATGGGTGGTCAGGTGCCAAAAGAATGATGAATGAACTAGGGCTTTTGCCAAACTCTAGAAAAAGGAATTGAGAAACAAACTATTATGAATATTGGTTTTACCGCTTAATCTAATAAGATTACCTGTTGAAAAGAAATGCCGCTTATGCAAAATAACCAATTAAGTTTTCCTTTGGATAAGCCATGCATGTAGTAATAGACCTGCATTGTGCATGACTTGTTGAGTATGTTGTATACTCACCCTTGTATCAACAAAAACCTCAGAAGAAGAAGCTGTGCCAGCTTGGGAGGAGGAGTTTATCGAAGGCCAAGAGGACTAAGGGGTTGAGCCGCACTCAGTAGCCTGTGGTTATGAAGGGTTCATTGTTTTACTTTTGCTTCCGCTGATAAACTTGTGCTACTTTATTATTAATCGCCCTGCGCGGCGAATTGATGTAAGGCGACCATAAGGTCACGTAACTCGTTATTATTTATGCTTGAAGTACTTTATTATTAATTCACTGTATGATTGTCGTATTTCAACCCGCTTATCCCTGTGTACTAGCGTGATCCTCGACTAGTATAGAATACACAGAGTGTCCGACCAGAATTCGGTCACGACACTCATCGAGACCGGATGCCGGTCGAAGTAATGGACCAACTTCCTCTTCGCGATGAGCACCGCGTAGAGCAGCTTCTACACCTGCGGGTACCGTGCCTTGGAATCGGATAGCACTTCGCTGTTGAAGTACACAGGCCGTTGTACCTTGAGTACGTGGCCGTCTTCGGCCCGCTCCACAACAAGTGCCGCGCTGACAACCTGGGTTGTGGCGGCAATGTAAAGGAGAAGCGATTCTTCTGGCGCTGGGGCGACCAGCACCGGGGGTGTGGTCAGGAACGCCTTCAGTCGGTTGAAGGCCTCCTGCGCTTCCTGTATCCAACTGAAGTGATTGGACTTCTTAAGCAGCTTGTAGAGCGGTATCCCGCGCTCGCCGAGGCGGGAGACAAAATGACTCAAAGCCGCAAGGCATCCCGTCAGCTTTTGGACTCCCTTCAAGTTGCTGATCGGACCCATCTTCATGATTGCGAAAATCTTTTCCCGATTGGCCTCGATGCCGCGCTCGAAGACGATGAATCCGAGCAGTTTTCCCTTGGGGACCCCGAAAACACACTTCTCGGGGTTGAGCCTGATGCGAAATCGTCGGAGGTTCGCAAAAGTCTCCTCTAAGTCGGTGACAAGGTCGTCAACCTTCTTAGTCTTGACAACAAGGTCATCCACGTACGCCTCGAGGTTACACCCGATCTGGTCGTCAAAACACGTTTGCATACATCGTTGGTATGTAGCACCCGCATTTTTCACACCGAACGGCATCGTTACGTAACAGAACGAGCCGAACAGGGTGATGAATGAGGTCGCGAGCTGATCGGACTCTTTCATTGCTATCTGGTGGTAGCCTGAATAGGCATCCAGGAAGGACAGGGATTCGCACCCTGTGGTGGAGTCGACAACTTGGTCGATGCGGGGCAATAGAAAAGGGTCCTTAGGACATGCCTTATTGAGGCTTGTGTAATCTACACACATCCTCCATTGCCCAGACTTCTTTTTTACAAGTACAGGGTTGGCCAGCCACTCGGGGTGGCGGACCTCTTTTATGAACCCTGCAGCCAAAAGTTTGGCGATCTGCTCACCAATGATCTTGCGCTTCTCCTCGTCGAAGCGACGCAAGCGCTGAACGACCGGCCTCGAACCGGGTCGGATATTCAAGGAGTGCTCGGCGACATCCCGCGGGATACCTGGCATGTCAAAGGGCTTCCACGCAAAGACATCCCGATTGGCGCGGAGGAAGTCAATGAGCGCGCTTTCCTATTTGGCGGGGAGCGTGACTCCGACGCGCATGGTCTTGGTCAGATCTTCGGGATCGACCGCCACCTCCTTTGTGTCCTCGGCGGACTTGAAGGATCCGACCCCCGACTTACTAGAGTCGGGGGCAGACTCCGAGGTTTCCCTCCGGAGGTTCTCGAGCTCGGTGGATGCGATGATCGCCGACGCCAACTCACAACTGCTTTGCTCGCAGTTGTAAGCAAGCTGAAAGGATGCGGCCAAGGTGATGACTCCCCGCGGCCCCGGCATCTTCAACTTGAGGTAGGTGTAGTTGGGGACCGCCATGAACTTGGCGTAGCACGGCCTCCCCATGATGGCGTGGTAGGAGCCAGGAAACCCCACGACCTCAAAGGTGAGATTCTCGGTGCGGAAGTTGGCCTGGTTCCCGAAAGTTACGGGCAGATCGACCTATCCGAGCGGATGGGCCTGCAGTCCCGGGACGATGCCGTGGAAGGGTGCCTTGCTCGGTCGGAGACGCGAGCGCGGGATCCCCCATGGCATCGAAAGTCTCAACATACAGGATGTTGAGGCTACTGCCGCCATCCATGAGCACCTTGGAGAGGCGCTTCGACCCTACAACAGGGGCAACGACCAGGGGATATCTCCCCGGGTGTGGAACGTGATCGGGGTGGTCGGTCCGATCAAAAGTGATCGGCGACTACGACCACCGAAGGTACTTGGGCACGGCGGGAGCCGCCGTGTGAACCTCGCGGAAGGCGAGCTTCTGCTGCCATTTGTCGACGTAGCTCATCGACCCGCCAAAGATCATGAGGCAGCCATCGGGTTCCGGGAACTCGTCGGCCACCTCCTTGGGCTCGGCGTCCGGTGTCGAGTCGCGCTTCTTCCATTTGCCTCGTGCAGGGGCTCCGGAGATGAAACGCTTCAGGGTTTCACAATCCCTGTACTTATGTTTGACGGGGTACCCGTGATGTGGACACTGCCATCCATCGCTTTTGAAGTGGTTAGTCCCGACGCTACCGCCGCTTAGCAGTATGGTCATGGTCGCGACCACAGGGCCCTCGTGGCCCTGCTTCCCCTTCCGCTTCTTTCTGTCGGTGCGGTCGGAGGTGACGCCAGCGTCAGGGGAGGCCTCCCGCTTGGCCTTCCCCTTGTCGAAAATAGCCCCTACGGCCTCCTCGCCGGAGGCGTGGTTGGTGGCGATGTCGAGAAGCTCTTTTGTGGTCTTGGGCTTGGCGCAGCCCAGCTTATGCACCAGAGCTTTCGAAGTGGTGCCATAAATGAATGCCCCGACGACGTCGGCATCGCAGATGTCGGGGAGCTTGTTGCACTGTTGGGAGAATCACCGGATGTAATCGTGGAGCAACTCCCCTGGCTGCTGTTTGAAGCTCTTCAGGTCCCAGGAGTTCCCAGGGCGCTTGTAAGTGCCCTAGAAATTACCGACGAAGAGACTCTTCAAGTCGGCCCAGTTCCTGATGGTGTTCGCGGGCAAATACTCGAGCCAGGCTCAGGCGGAGTCCGCGAGATAGATGGGGAGGTATTGGACGATGAAGAGATCATCCGTAGCTCCCCCCGCCCGGCATGCGAGGCGGAAGTCTTCCAACCAGACACTGGGGTTCGTGGCCCCAGTGTATTTGGTTATGTTAGCGGGGGCCCGGAATCTGGCGGGGAAATCCACGTGGTGGATCTCTTGGCCAAACGCCCTCGGCCCCGCACCCTCGGGGCTCGGGCTGCGGTGGTGACGTCGGCCGCTGTCCTCGGCCCGCGACTGGGCCACCACGCCGCCCGCCTTCTTCCGGGCTCCGGCGGCGTTGCGAACGTCGTGACTCTCGCCTAGGTGTCCACGCGCCGGAGTGCGGGAGGCCTGGGGCTGCTTGGGAGGTGGCACTGTCCGTGCCGAGTCTCGACGGTCCGGAGCGGCAGCGCGGCTTGGGTGGCTAGAGGAAGCCCCCGAGTGAAAGGAGGAGAAAGGCTGCATGTGCTGCACGGCAGCACGCTTTACCAGTCCCCGAAGGTTCTTGTAGGTGGCCTTGGCCCTTGGGTCCTCTAGCTCGAAATGCCGCTGGCAAAGATCGCCATCGCAACGACATTCGGGCCGCACGGGAAAGTACTAAGAACGCATGATCCCTCGGCTAGTTGTTATTGAACTGTCGGCTGCTCAGACACAGCAGCAGTACGCGGCGAAGGCCGGGCTTACCTTGCTCCAGTTGGCCCGAGTTCGCTGCTTGGCCTCTTGGGCCTCCAAATGCTCAAGCTGTCAGCTGGAGCTCCACGCGACGGGCCTGGAGGCCCTCAGCGCGCTCACACTGAATCTCCGCCTCCGCGCCTCGGCCACGGTGGCGGTTCCTGACCGACGGAGGTGGCGGTCGAGCCGTCCGCCCCCGCCATGTTGCACTCGTGAGGGTACAACGCGCCGGAGGTGCTCTCCGTGTCGGAGCCGGAGTCGAGGCTGGAGGAGCTCTCCAGCAAGTCGTAGACGGAGGTCGGCAAGTGGCTAACCATAGCCATGAGGTGTGAGCCCGCGGGAGGCGACGCTGCCGCTGAAGACTGACGCGCCGCCGCTAGGGCGCAGCGCTGGCCGATGGGCTCGCATTGGAGTCCATACGGGTCCCTTGTCAAGGTTGCCGGAAGGTATCAAGAATGGAGTCTGTGATCAAGGCGACGCCCGAGCTCGGGGTGGCGGATTTAGCACGAACTCTCACCGGTAGTGATGAAGTCGAGGGAGCCGAAGAGAATCCAGCTCCTTGACGCAGACGCGTCGCCAGTGAAGAGGGACATCGAGGAAGAAGATGGGAATCCGGAGACCACGAAGATGACGCGAAGACTTTACCGCGCGCTAACCGCTTGTTTCAGATGACCAAAAAGTAAATTTGTAAGTATAGGGGGTCGCGCGTCCTCTTTCCCCTAATGGTTAGACTAAAGAAGTCCCGGATGTATACTAGTTCGGGCTGAACGTCCCTACTTCCAATTCGTGGTGGTGGTTCGTGTTGCTTTGAGCACGGAGGATGAACAGTGGTTACAAGCGGAGGCTAAGGACAGGCCCTCAGCGCTCGTTCGGAAAGGAGAGGTCGGGAAGATCTGTTGAGGCTGGACAGTGAGCTGGGTCGGAGGGCTCAATGCGTGCGTGAATACATGCGAGTGTAGGCGTGCCCTTCCCTGAGGGCCCTGCCTCCCTTTATATATGCGGAGGGGGCAGGTTACACAGGAATTCAAAAAAGGAGGTAGGGGTATGCTACGTCCGGATGTCCTAGCCTTCAGTCTTGATGACTGACAGTTTCCTGCACACCCCATGCCGGGTTGGTAGACACAACGGACGGTGCCTCGTTGGGAAGGTGCGCTCCTGCCCTCTGTGCGCCTGTCAGATATTGACGGCTTGAGGAGACAGGTGCTTTAGCCGAAGCCGCCCTCTAGCCGCCTTGGGAAGGAGCTACCTGTTCCAATATGGCCGTTATGTTCGTGAGGCGGGTGACCAGCTTGGCGTGGTCCGTTGATGTGGCAGAGGTTGCGAAGATGAAGCTTGTGGGGGCCCCGGCCAGGGCCCTGGTCGGCGTCTTGCGAGGGCGCCTGGCGCGGGGACGGGTCGGAATAGGAGCCCACGGTGGCGTCGGATCCGGGTTTCGGTCGGGGCTGGCGGGGGCGCCCAGCCCGAGGCTCGGCCAGAGTAACCGAGGCCAGGGATCCTTCACACGTTGAGGAGGCCTTCGATCAGGACACGGCCCAACATGACCCGTTTGGTACCATATCCAATATTCAATGATAACCCCCTTTGGGAGGGATGAGGACCCCAGAGTTCCTCTTCTGCGCCCAGATCGCTACTGGTCCCAAGCCGAGCCCGTGATCGAGGGAGATACGATCTTGAAATAGAAGTATACTTTGTTGTGGGGTACCCCTGGTATGAGTATTCGTCAAGCGGTGATCAAGCTTTTCTAGGCCTCGGTGGAGGTGGAGTTCGAGTGCAAGCTGAAGGTTCTTTGCACTGATCGTGGTGGTGAATTCACATCGATGGAGTTCGGTGAGTACTGTGCTGAGCATAGCGTCCAACGGGAGTTCACAGCTCTGTATTCCTCGCAACAGAATGGAGTTGTGAAGCACCGGAACCAGACGGTGGTGGCCATGGCAAGAAGCATGTTGAAGTCGAAGGGCCTCCCAGGTATCTTTTGGGGAGAGGCCACCTCTACTGTCGCCTTCATCGTCAACCACACACTGATGCGGAGCGTCAATGGCATGAAGCCGTATGAGGTGTGGTGTGGCGAGAAGCCAACAGTGCACTTCTTCTGCACCTTCGACTGCGTGGCGCACGTCAAGGTTGTCAAGCCCCACCTGAAGAAGCTGGAGGACCGCAGTACACCGATGATCATTGTCAGGTATGAGATCGGGTCCAAGGCATACCGGGTGTTCGATCCTTTCGGCAAGTGAGTGCACGTAACGCGGGATGTTGTCTTCTATGAGGCAGCGCAATGGGACTGGAGCGCCCATGGCAAACAAATTAAGGTAGTTTGCAACAAGAAATTCATTGTCAAACACTCGATCTCGTATGTACCAGGGAAGACCGAGCAAGAAGGCTTGAGTGGCAGGCATGGCGAGGCACCCGCGATGATAGACGAGCACACGGCAACACCCGCGGTCCAACTGGTTGAGTTTGCCTCACCACCACCAAGCCCAGATTAGGTACTCGACGCAGACCACGTTGACGATGCACCACTCCGGTTCTGCACCATCAACAATATCATCAGGCCAGCATCGGTACCTGGCATCGCACAGCGTGAGCTGGCCCCCGTAATGGAGGACCTGCTCTTCACCACGACTGATGAGCCGGCCTCATTTGGCGAGGCAGAACAGCAACATTGCTGGTGTGTGGCGATGCTTGAGGATATGAAGTCGATTGAACACAATGACACCTGGGAGCTCGTCGACCTCCAAATGTGATCGACCCATCGGGCTAAAATGGGTCTTCAAGGTGAAGCGTGATAAACATGGCACTATCGTCAGGCATAAGGCTCGGCTGGTCACAAAGGGCTACGTGTAGTGCCAGGGGATCGACTTCGATGAGGTGTTCACCCCCGTTGCACGCATGGAATCTGTGCGCATGCTACTGGCAATGGTGGTGCATGAAGGGTGGGAAATCCACCACATGGATGTAAAGACGGCGTTCCTCAACGGCAAGTTGATAGAGGTGGTGGCCTCGTAATCACTGGATCGACCGAAGCTGTGATTCGCAAGTTGAAGGAAGAGATGCACAGTCTATTCAAGATGAGCGATCTTGGACTCCTCAGCTACTATCTCGGCATCGAAGTCCACTAGCGCCTGAACTGCATCGACATCAACCAGAGCGCGTATGCGCGCAAGATTCTAGAAAGTAGCAATATGGTTGGTTGCAACCCATGTCAAGTACCCATGGAGGCATGGCTAAAGCTGAGCAAGAAAAGTACAAGCTCGCCCGTGGACGTGACCAAATACCACAGCATCGTCAACAGCCTCCATTACCTAACTCACACCTGGTTGGACATCACTTACACTGTAGGCTATGTGAGCTAGTTTATGGAGGAGCCACGTGAGGATCATCTCGTCGTCGTGAAGCATATCCTGCGCTACATCGCCGGCACAATCAATCTGGGTTGCCACTTTGCGAGGAAAGGCAAAGAGCGGGCATCGCTGATCGGCTACAACGACAGTGACATGGCCGGCGACGTCGACAACCACAAGAGCACCACAGGTGTGTTCTTCTTCCTTGGACAGAGTCCAATTAGCTAGCAATCAAAGAAGTAGAAGGTAGACACGCTGTCTTCATGTGAAGCCGAGTATATCGCTGCTACCATTGCGGCATGTCAGGGCATCTGGCTCACTCGACTACTTGGGGATATCAGCGGAGAGGAGGTCAAAGCCTCTGTGCTTAAGATTTGATAACAAGTCTGCCATCTCCTTCTGCAAGAATATGGTGCTTCACGACAGGAGTAAGCATATTGATACATGGTATCACTTCATTCAGGACTGCATCGAGGATGGCAAGATCAGCGTTGAGTTCATCAGCACAAAAAGAACAACTTTCAAACATTCTAACGATGCCGCTCAGCCGCATCAAGTTCCAAGAGCTACATGCGAGATCGGCATCGTTGAAGTCCAAAGGCATCAGGATTAGGGGGAGATTGTTAATCGTATTAGCACAATCTTGTGTATTTTTTTTCTACTCCAAACAAACAGCACGAGCCGCACGGCACGATCCTGCTGTTCGTAGTGTGCGTTTATGAGGCCTTAATTAGCTTGTAATGGCTGCATGTAGGAGTTTCTAATGGCCTTAAGTAGCATTTGCTCAGCACAAAATTTCTCTGTTTTTCCAGTTCGTTGGTGCTTTGTAGATCCGGCACTGCTGACATAGAGTCAGCAAAACCGCCAACTGCTAAGTTTCCACGAAGCTTCGCCATACACCGTCCCCAGCTATAAAGTACCCAAGCCATTCCTTGGCACTAAGCCACTCTCCTGCATCCCCTCTCGTGCCTCACTTCACTGCCAAACATTGCCCAAGCACCAATTGCCACCATTACCGAGCTCAGCCGAACAAAGGGATAAAACACGAATTGAGTGGCTCGGCAAAACTTTCCTCGATTCCATTGTTCCTAGAGCACTGTAGGATCTTATCAAACCTATCCCAAGCCTCAATTTTAATCATCCTCTGCCGATCAACCGCCGCCGCGTGTCCACCACGTTCCCAGGTCCGACGTACGATGGAGGCTCGCCTCGGCTGCTCTCCGTTCAAGAAAACCGGCAAAATGGAACCTGCACGCCTCCCTGACGCTCATTTTACCCTTGCCCGAGTTCTATTTGCCCTTCTTTTACCTCTCCGGCTAGCTTCCCCTTCCGCCGCCGCTGGCCTCAGTGGCAGACCTGTTCTGGCCGTCACCGTCTACGGCCGAACCTCCCCAAAGATGCACCAGCTTCCCCTCCTGCTTCACTGACCGCCGGCCAGCCGATTCCGTCCGCCGTACGCCCCCGGCGACCTTGCCCTGTGTCGGCTCTGCTTCTGTCTCACTGATCGATAGGCCCGGGTAGTCAGCGCCTCATCCTTCTTATGATCCAGCTGACCAAGGGGACCCTTTTGTCAGATGCAGCACCGGCATTTGGAAGAAACCCGGGGAAAACCGAAAAATAATGAAAGGCGTCTTCACTTGTAAGAAGCGTATTTTCGATTTTCTTAGCATTTCCTTAACCTTATAGAATCAGTTGCTTATAACTTTTGCATTATATGACCAAATTGAGTACAATAAATTTTAAATTCATATAAAATAATTTAGTTTTATAATATGCAAAATATTTAATTTTTAACCTAGGATCAAATTGTTTGAATTCAAATTCAATTAAAACCCTAATATAGAAAATTATGAAAACCATAAATTATAAAATAATGGAATAATTTTTATAAGTCCTCTGACAATAATAAACTCATTTGTGTAAAAAATAATTAATTTTAAAACTCATTGTTTGAATTAAAACTTGAAATAAAACCTAAAAGGGTTACTATTGAAAGTACATAAACTATTACTCCTAAAATCATGAAATTAATTTTGGAAAATCCTAACACTGGAAGTACTTCATTTCTATAAAAAATATTTAGATTTGAATCTAGTTGGTATCAAATTTGGAGATAGATAATTTTTCCATACATAAACATCAAAATAGTTAAAATTTGGATCATATAAATTCACATGATGGTAAAAATAATTTTAGGACCTTAGTAATATCATAATACCCTATTTATGTAAAAATATTTCATAATTTTTTTAAGTTGGAATCAAAGTTGTAACTAACCTTGCTTTATATTATATATATATAGAATTGCTAATGTGCTCTCGAGAGCACAGATCCTTGCTTTATCACTTTGGATCGTGAGGGGGGGTGAATGGTCGCAAACAAATTTTCCCCCCAATATACTCCAACTAAAACCTCGACAAGATCGTTCAAAGGAAATCATGAAAAACCCGAAAAACTAGACAACTATGTGTACCCCTAACTTGCACGGATAAGTACCATAAAATATGTGGGGATTTTTGAGTCACAATTCTGGTTTTCTAGTATCCAAAAATAAGAAGGAATCAATTCAACTCTTGCTTTTAGAAAGTAGATCAATTCAAATTACAAAAGCCACTTTTAGAAAAGCAAAAGCAGAATTTCCAGAAGTTGTCCTCAATTTGAACAGGTGGTTGGTGGGTTTCTGCAGCTCAAGAAATTTTGAGAATTTTTCTCCCTATGAGAAGAAGCGTCATGAAGAACTCCACCAAATTTCAACTCAAAAAACCTTACATAAAAAACATGAAAATGTAAGAACACAGACAGTTAGGAACTTCGAGCAGAAAGTTTGGGGCTCGGTTTTCACCTCATGGCTCCCAAACGGTGCAACCAGTAGACTCTCAAATTTTTCTATAGATAGATATGAGAGTCCTGCACCATATACAAGAAGAATCACTCAAAAAGAATTTTTTATATTTTTCTAAAAATCAAACACTAACTGCTGCGCGAAGAACAAGTTCTGGACAGAGTTGCAACTTGCAAGAAAAGATGATCTCTACTCAAATCAAGAGTGCAAAAGAGATGTAAAACCAAATGAACACGCTCAAAACATCCAAGAACAGCATTTAGAAGGAGGGGAGGCAAATCCAAATTGCAAGAAAGTAAATTACGCGAAAGTAAATGCGTAAAGTAAATGCTGAATTTAAATTGCGTAAAGTAAAGATATAATGTAAATGCGGAATTTAAATTCACAATAATGTAAAGAAATTTTTTTGTATTTCTGGTGGGAAGGTTTACAAAGCCTCACTTCATGTGGGCAAAGCTCAAAGGAACAACTCAAATCTTCAAGGGGAGGAGGCTACCCCTCCACCCCTATTTATACTACTCTTGGGCCACCTACCACCCTTGGATGAGTCCCTCAACTCTAGAGCACTCATCTAAGGGCTAGGATTAACCCACACACACAGCCATGCAAGGGTTAACCCAAAACCCACACACATACCGGATTTTCTTGCACGGTTTTCAAAGCATACTACCTAGACCCGCTAACCTATCAACTAGACCGCAATCCAACGGCCCTCATTGATCCACGCGCATCTAGCTAGCATCATCTCCTTTCCTTATCTTCTTGACTTTCCGGACTCGCCTCCGATCATCTTCCGCGATCTCCCGACCGTCTCGACCTCTCGACGCCTCGCCTAGTCCCGGTCATCCTTCGCCACCATGACCTAGCACCGCCGCCTCAAGAACCATCAAAGACAAGGAAAACCTTTCACATAGCAATGCCCACATATATATTCAATGATTATTCCAAAATCATTAATCAATCATAATTTCACTCAACGGTCAAAAGCACGCTTCAGTCGGTAGCACTAGGAAAAGCAACCAATACTCAAATTGCTTCACATCTAATTCACTTCAAATCAAACTCAATTTCAAATCAAACCAAGCTCAACTCTTGTCAATTACTCATCACACACAAGGATAGACCTCCACATGGTCTTTCAATCTCCTCCTTGATGAGTATATTGACAAACACATGAAAAGGCATAAGTTTTGAGTTTGAATAAGAGAGAAGAAAGTAATTTGAATGCAATGCCAAACTTGATAAAAGAAATAGAAATCAAGAATATGACCAAGTTGGCAACTAGAAATACTTATGATCTATGAAAGATAGCAAAGATTTACAAAGATCATAAGAATTAAGATAAATCAAGATGCAAAATGATGCCTTTTCTACGATTTCTCCCCCTTTTGGCAATATAGGCATCAAGATGACATTTTCTTTTCTTCCCCTTTTTTTGTTGTTTTTATACAAGTAATGCGGCCTAAGGGAGCTTTGAAGATTATCCATGTGACCAACAAGACAAGTTATGACACCAAGCTAATTTATGGCAAAAATAGACTAAGCTAAGGCATGTCCAAGTGCAAATAAACATTTTGCTGGCAAGATTTAATTAAAATCATGTCATTTTTAGCAAGATTGAATCATGAGCAATACTTGTCATTAGTTTCAAAACTAGAAGTA
The DNA here is from genome assembly GCA_036346375.1 of Guadua angustifolia. NCBI lineage: Eukaryota > Viridiplantae > Streptophyta > Magnoliopsida > Poales > Poaceae > Guadua > Guadua angustifolia. Next base: position 56,391,733 of record CM070502.1, on the reverse strand, counting down.
AAGCCATTCAAAGGATCAAATGGAAAGCCTAGAGTTCAACCTATTCAACACTTTGGAGAATCTAGAAGTTCATACAAGGTCCTTCGAGCTTATTTTTGTTTCATTGTATGCAAATTTTTCATTGAATCTTTGAAAAACATAGCGGGGTGCAAATGTTTGACATTATTTACATTCTTTACCCACGTATGTTTTTTTTACATTGTTCAAAGCAATTGACTCAAGCCATAATCGATCATCTCAAGAGGGACTCTTAAGAGAATGATCTTGATCATACACAAACCATTCCAAGTTCATCTCAAGTGCAATGAGAAGCTGTCTTGTGAATGTGAGGTGTTGAGTTTAATGCGTACAAAAAGAGTCAATTTTGCTTCACTTTCATTTTAGTATTTTCATTGTTAAGCTAGTGAAGGACTCAAGTATGGATCAAACAAGATTCACCCAAGTTGCTATAGGGACTCTAAAGAATTCTAGAATTTCACAAATCATGGCAAAAACACATAGAGAAGGAACTTAGCAAGTAAACGCAACATGTTTTATCAAGTTTTTCTTTTAACGCTCATTTTTCAATTTTTGTAAGCTTAGCAAGATAAATGAACTTGGACATATCTAAGTAAGTAATTTTCTTCATAATATAGCATAGTGTATGAAATGAAACATGGATCATTTGCATAATAGACAAAGCTCATAAAATGAAAAATCAAGTCTATATGCAATGCACGAGACAGATTCTTAAACTCCCCCTCAACATGTGATTCAATTTTAAGCACAAATCTGGTTTAAGTTGAGTTTTTACCAAGATGAAGCTCAAGAATGGTAAAAAAGAACTCAATTAAAGCCAGAAACATAGAATGGAGGGAAGAAGTCAAGAAACTGCGAACTAGGTGGCTATAGAGTATAGAAAAGATGGTAGAGAACACTACGGCTCAGACTCGCTCTCATCTTCCCCAATGACTAACATAGGAAAGCTGCCTCTAGATCCCAAACTAAGGAGTGCACATGCACCTGCTCACCCAAGGGCCCCAACACCGCTAGACTTATAAGATTGTGAGGAACTCAACCTAAAGAGAAGAGAGAACAGCTAATTAAGCATGATAGCAACCTAAAGCACAAGTTGAGAGGTCCATGCAAAGCATGCTAGACGTCTAAGTGAAGTGAACTCATAACTCTAAGGAATAAAACCCATAAACACCCAGAGCAATACAAAAGAAAGGAAAAAACTGAAATAAAATATAATACATAATATACAGATCAACTCCTCCTCACAGAAGGCCGTATGGGCACACAACTCCAAACTCACTCCTCAAGGCAACAAATCTAGAGCTATCCAAAGGCTTGGTAAAGATATCGCCAACCGGTGGTCACTTCCACAAACCAAGCACTATGTCTCCTTTCTCCACATGGTCTCTAAGGAAGTGATATCTAACATCAATGTGCTTGGTCCGGGAATGCTGCACTGGATTCTTTGCAATGCAGATAGTAGAAGTGTTATCACAGAAAAGTGGAACACTCTCTATCTCTAACCCAAAGTCCCGCAAGGTCGATCTCATCCAGAGCACTGCTACAAAGAATCGGCAGCAAGAACATACTTGGCCTCGGCAGGATCAGGCGACTTGATCGCTTAGATGACCAAGAAACAAGAGAAGTGCCAATGAATTGAAAGTGCTGGTGTTTTTCCTATCTATCCTATAGCCAGAAAGTCAAGATCGGAAAAGGCTCTAAGAGATAGACAAGAGGAAGAAGAGTACCAGATACCATAATCAATGGTAGCTCGAAGGTACCTGAAGATGCGCTTCACCGCCTGGCGATGAGAGACGCGAGGAGAAGCCTGAAAGCGAGCGCACATACACACGGCAAAGTGTATATCCGGACGCGAGGCAGTAAGATACAAGAGGGAGCCAATCATGTTCTGGAACTCCTTTTGATCAACAGACTCACCATCCTCATCGGGCTTGAGGACAGCAGTGGTAGCCATAGGAGTCAACACAAGCTTCCCATCAGATATATCAAATCGCCTCAGAAGGTCCTGAGTGTACTTACCTTGGTGCAGGAAAGTACCCTCCCGAGTCTGCTTGATTTGGAAGCCAAGAAAGTAGCTCAACTCACCCATCATACTAATCTCAAATTCTGTGCTCATTATCTTAGAAAAATGAGACACAAGAGACTGAGATGAGCCACCAAAGATAATATCGTCCACATAAATCTGAACGAGAAGGAAATAAGAATCCTGGTGTCTGATGAATAGAGTTTTGTCTACTATACCCATTTTGAAACCATGACTGAGAAGATAGGACTTAAGCCTCTCATACCAAGCTCCAAGGGCCTGCTTAAGTCCATACAAGGTCTTGGAAAGCTTGTAGACATGGTTCGGGTATTTGGGGTTCTCAAATCCTGGAGGTTGCTTGACATACACCTCTTCCTCAATGAAGCTATTGAGGAATGCACTCTTGACATCCATTTGATAAAGCTTGAAGCCCTGGGATGCAAAGAATGCAAGCAAGATTCTAATCGCCTCTAGTCTAGCTACAGGGGCAAAGGTCTCCTCAAAGTCAAGACCATCAACCTGAGTGAAGCCCTGTGCAACTAGCCTAGCCTTGTTGCGAATGACAACCCCATCCTCACTCTGCTTGTTTTTGAACACCCACTTGGTCCCAATGACATTATGACCAGATGGGGGCTCTACAAGCTGCCAGACTTTGTTCCTCTTAAAGTTTTCTAGTTCCTCATGCATAGCATTAATCCATGATTCATCGGATAATGCATGAGAAATATCCTTTGGCTCAAAAGAGGCAACAAAGGCAGAGTGAAGACAGAAAGAAGATAAGCCTGATTTTGAGCGCGTAATAAGCTCAAATAGATCACCAATGATCTGCTTAGGTGGATGAGAACGTTGAATGTGGCGAGGAGGACCAGAAGCAGAAGTGGCCTCTACCTCTTGAGCAGAAGAGGAAGGAACAGAGCCACTCGCTGAAGGAGATTCTGAAGGCAAAGGCTGATCTCCCTGAGGTGCATAAATGGAAACAAGAGGCACCTCAGGTGTAGAGGAGACTAGATCAGGTGGAGCACCATCATCTCCATCATCCTCATCCTCTACAAAGATGGTCTCGGAGGGATAAGAAGAGCCTAAAATATCAGGTCTAGCTCTGGGCTAGCCTCATCAAAGGTCACGCCACAGTTTCTATGATCCTATTCGCCACAACCTGCACCCTATAGCTACGAGAAGAAGTCGAGTAACCCCGAAAAATACCATCGAAGAACGAGACTCAAACTTATCTAGGTTACAGACTTCAAGATAAAACACTTGCAACCAAAAATGCGAAAATGAGAAACACCGGCTTTACCCATACCTCAACTCATAAGAAGTGCGATGCAAATGTGCTCTCAAGAAAACGCGATTGGAAACATGACAAGCAAGAGCTATAGCCTCAAATTTCAAAACTTCCTAGAGTATCAGACTTATCTAGCATCGTCTCCGCCATCTCAACCAGTGGTCCTGTTCTTCCTTTCCACTACGCCATTTTGCTAAGGGCGAGAGAGAGAGAACCGATGCTCTAAACCGACTCTACACAGAAACTCTCAAAGTAGGAATTCTTGAACTCGGTGCCATTATCATCACAGATAGCTCGTAATGCACCGGGAGCTCAATAGATAACCTACTAACAAATCCTCAAGTGAGAAAAAGTCTCATCCTTCGAGGCCATAAAAATACCCAAGAATACCTCGAAAAATCATTAACAATGACAAGGACATACCACTTCCCTCCTCCGATCAAGACTCTAGCCGACCAACAAAGGTCCATATGTAAAAGCTGTCTGGTGCATCACCATCACTATGGTGACTAGAGGATGAGAAGCAATAACCATCTAGCCATGTCGGCAGGGAGAGCAAACTAAGTCTTTGACCATCTTGATTTTGGGCAAACCACGAATAATATCGCGGCTGCTAACTCTGGTCAAATGATCAAAGCCAATGTGACCAAGTCTCCTATGCCGAAGGAGAGATCACGGACTCGTAGCAATCAAACACCAAGAGAGTCTCCAGATGAAACAGAAAAATCAGACAAAAGACTCCCAAATCTAGAAATCCCAAGAACTAACTCTCCCGATGAATCAAGGATTCTACAAGCATTACTCTTAAAGCTTACCTCGAAGAGTCATCGATAAGCCGAGAAACGAAAGCAAATTATATTGCGGCTTACTCACTAAGGCAATGTCCTTAAGAATAAAATTTTCATTAATGCGACGGTACCTTTAGCAATGACTCTACTCAAGAAACATCCCCAAAAGTGATCAACTCATCACCGGGGGCTCGGACTAGGGAAGAGAACCAACGAGAGTCTCCGGTCATATGGCGAGAACAACCGGAGTCAACAATTCAAACATCTCCCTTCCCCATCCGACGAACCTGATCAAGTCAAAAGAGAGAGAGAAGACTCAGTACTGGGATAAAGTGAGGACTTGGGAACCCAATACTGAATCACACGATGTCTCAAAGTACCAGCCACAGAGGAAGAAGACTGGACTCTAGTGTCTCTCTGACAATCGACTCTCACAAGATCAGAAGAAGCAACTCTAGTAGAAGATGTAGGAGCTATCACTGGTTTGGCTCGCCGTGGTGCAAAGGCCGGACTATCCCAACGAGGCTGCCTAAATCTCCTACCTGAAAACACCTCACGCCGTTGATATCTACCTCGATGGGAAAAACGAGGAATATCAAGAAGACGGCGAAAGATCGACCACGAGCAACTCCGGGACTAAAACTCGATCAACAAAGATGAAAATCGAGTCCTCGACGCCGCCCAAAAACAGTGACTCTCTAACTCGTCTAGTAGCAAGCAGGTACCTTAGAAGCACTCGAGTCCGGGATGACTCAATACCCCTAAGAGCAAGAACACGCCATGCCTCGTGATCTTGGCGTGTCTAAAATGAAATCTACTAGGTGACCATCCTTTTACTGAAGGTGCATGAATACTTACCTTGCTAGAGGCGTATGACAGAAGCACCCTTCGCTTAGAAGTCCCATGGACAACCCCAGCAGACCTAAACACAGTGGTACTCACCCTGGGAGCAACCACTATCTCTCCACTCTTGGATCCACGCATAATGGTAGGAGGATGAGTCCTAGCATACTCCAAGTAGTCAAATCCTAGACCCTGATTAAATCTGCTAATTTTTTATTGGTCTAGAATGAGATTCAGCTTTTTCTTACCTCCTACAAACTTCTCAAGAATGCTCATGAGATACTCACACTCCCGAAAAAGAGAGGCACAAGAAGAACATGGGTGAGAGGAAGAAGAAGACCAGAAGGAGAAGAAGAAACACCAGCACGTACATTTTTCTCCCTCAGCACGGCTGCCTCAATCTTGAGGGCCTCACAAGAAACGCACGATGCTTCTCTAATCCTATGGACTTGTTCTTTTAATTTCTTTCTAAGTTTGACATGGATTTTCTCCAAGTCCCCCTCAATCACAGAACAATGCACGCAACTCTTAAGTGACTTATCTAGTAAGTCCTTATCAAGTTTAGCACACTTGTCATTTAAAGCTTCATTGTCAAGTTTTAGTTGCTTACAACCCTCACATGAGCTGACAGGGTCCTTAGAAGCATGCATTTCAAGTTCATCATTTCTAGTAGAAAGCTTCCTAAGGTGAACGCTCATGGTATCTATTTCAGCAAGTAACTTAGGGCAATTTTCACATGAAGGAGTAGCATAAGCATGAAGAAAACTAGCATCTAGAGAGGAAATATCAACAAAACAAGTACTAGCATTCTTCGACCTAAGACTTTCAAGTTCAGTTTGCACACTATCATGCAAAAGTCCTTAGGTTCTCAAGCTCGACAAGCAAAGCATCACATAAAGAACAATCATCAGTGACTCGGGAGGGAGAAGATCTAAGAGAAGCTAACTCCCGAGTCAAGGTATCTACTTCCTTCTCAAGCTCCATAACCCTAGCTCTAGCTCTAGCATGAAATTTTCCTAATTTGCAAAAAGCTTCATTGAGCTGGTCATAGGAAAGTACCTCGTCTGAATCACTGTAGAGCTCGGAGTCGCTGATGTCGTTGGTGTTCGCCATGAAGCACATGCTAGAGAAGTCGTCGCCGCCTTTCTTCTCTTGCGGATCATCCTCGCCTTCGTCGCTCCATGTCTCCGTGTCGGAGAGGTTGATGTCGTCGAGGGCGGCGAGGACGCGGTGGAAGAGCTTCTTGTTCTTCGAGAAGTTGCGGTACTTCTTCTCGTGTGTCGGCTCATGAACTGGAGGCTTCTTGTTGCGGTTCTTGTCGATGTAGTCGTTCTTGCCGGAACCGCCGGAGTCGTTCTTGCCCTTCTCCAGTTTGGGACAATTCGCTCGAATGTGGTTGGGGCTGCCACATTCGAAGCAGGTGATCCCACCACCTCTCTTCCTCTCTCTCACCCTCTTGTAGACGTGAGAAAACTTGCAAGCTAAAAGAGCAAGCTCAGCTTCTGGAAACTTATCCAGTTGGTCATCGCTTAGTTCGCAAAGTGCAGAGAGGGAAAAACCAATAGAAGAATCAAGAGAAGATCTAATGGGATCGGTGACCAAGGCCATCGACTGTGATTTCGTCTTGCGAGAGACGACGTCGATCTCATGAGTCTTGAGTCGAGAATAAAGCCCGTTAAGAGTCAAGGTCGACAATTCGGTAGTGTCCTTGATGGTGGTCACTTTCATTTCCCAAACACGAAGATCGAGTGCCAAGAAGTGACGAGCATTATCCGAGTCGGTATGTGCAACCAATCGCCGGAGATCGCTCAAAATTTTAGTAAATCGATCAAACACTCGCCAAGACTCTCACCAAGGTGTTGTTCAAACTTGTTGTACTCACGCTTGTATTGATCCTCGCCACGCCTTGATTTGAGTAGTGCCCTCATGGTATACATCGAGGGTCACCCAAATCTCATGAGCGGATCGCCGGTGAGAGATCCGATCAAGACTTCCTTGCGGTTAAATCATGCAACGTGCTTATCGTGTGGCATCCGGTGGATGAATGCTATTTCGATTTCTCAACCGATTAGTTGGCCAATTAATTTGTGACGGTGACTAAATCGTTACGAATAGTTTAATCGAACAACAATTAACGAAGTTGAACGATTAATTGACAAGTATGCCAATTAGTCGCTTGTTTCTCGATATCATCCTTTTTTCCCTGCTTAATCAAGAAAATAGTTTATTTTTATCCACTAAGTACAAGAAATTAGTATATGATATTATGTCATAGTGTTCATACTATGTATATTTTGGATGAAGTATAAACAATGAAGTGTAAAACATGTTTTGTAAAGTGATAATTTCTAATTAATCTTAATTAATTAATTCTAAATGTAAATGAATATATTAATAAGAACATATAATCATCTATTAAATTTCAATTAATCAACCTATTATAATATACTATATATTAAAGTGGAGAGGATTGGAGGCCATTTAGGGTGCCACCTCACCCCTCTCGCTAAAAGGTCCTCCTAAACTTGGAATTATGCGTTTGATTCTTTCGGTAATTTTTTAATAAAATAGACTCGAAAAGTATCAAAATTACGTTTAGGTCCTCTGTGGTTTATATTTAGGTCCTCCCTGGGTTTTAGCGGATCGACCTCGAAAAAAATACTTTAGGTCCTCTACAATTAAAAAACGTGGATTCGTCGAAGGTTTATAGCAACCTATGGATTTGCTAACGAGTCGAATCGCAGCTTTTTTTTTAAAAAACACAGATTCGTTGAAGATTTATAGCAGCCCATAGATTCTCCAACGGGTCCTAATGGCATCTATTTTTAAAACAAATACTAAAACCGAAAATACGACCAAAATTTTCAAATTACACAAAAGCCCACTGCTTTTAAAAAACGCAAATTGCTAAAGATTTATAGTGGCCCATAGATTTGCCGACGGGTCCTAACAGCGATTTTCTAAAAAAATACAGATTTGTCAAAGGTTTATAACAGCTCATGGATTCGCCGACGGGTCCTACCGACCCATTTTTTTTAAAAAAATAGGAAAATCGAAAATACAACCAAATTTCTCAGATTTTTCACGTTACATCGTCATGTGCGACGCGGCGTAGCGCGTTATTCTGGCTAGTATATATTACGCCCGAGATAATTTAGGCGCAGCCAGGCAGGCCACCTAATCTTTTTTTCGGAAAAACCCTGAAAAATCAGAAATCAGTGATTCCACAAATTCGACACGGGCACTCATTGGACTGGAAGATTTAAAAAAAATTGAAATTGCGGTCAGGTCCTTTCACGGTTATTTTGTAAAAAAAATCGTAGTTCTGCAAATTCAACACGAGCGTCGATTCTTTCGATTCGGAAGATTTTAAAAATTTTAAAATGCTCCGTAAATTCGACATAAACGCCGGTTCTTTCGATCCGAAAAATTTAAAAAATTTTAAAATCATGAACAAATCTTTTCACCAATTATTTTGTAAAACAACCACGTAGTTCCACAAATTCAAATTACGAAAAACTTTAACTAAATTTTTTCTCACCGCGTGCGTCTCTGCCTGGTTATTATAATTAATGTTTAGTGGCATCACGTCAACCCGAGAGCGCGTACCGTTTCTTACGACACTCGTCCTGCCGTCCTGGCATGCAATCAAAAGGTTCCTTGCTAATGACTATACTTGTACCTTTGTTTAATATGAAATCTGTACGTCTTTTAATAATCTCATGGTTTGACGCAACGCGCCGTAGACTCGGTTGATCAAGTCGTCACCGGCACCCACACAGAGCAATGCGGCCGCGCCGGAGAGACGACGACGAGGACGAGGAAGAGTGCTCTTACTCCTCCCCACCGCCGCGCTCGGACTCCGCGGCGGCGGTAGCGGCGCCGGAGCGGCGGTCCCCACCGCCCCCGCGCGCCCCTCAGCAGCCTCGTGGTGAAGCCGCGGTCGCCGGAGAACGGCGCCACCGAGCGCCGGCGCGAGTCCCTAATCGCGCGCCGCCGGCGTGACCCCTCGCCTCCCGGCATGCGGCGCCGGGAGCCGCGCCGAACGCCACCGCCTTGGGCGCCAAGGCGCCGTAACAGCGCGTCCCCTCCTCCCCGCCGCCGCGGGAGCCCCCTGGGCTTTCGGCCTAGGAATTCCCAGCCGCAAGGTATGAAAGAACACCATGTTCTCAACTATTCTTGTGCCATTCGTACGAGTAGTTTGGAGGCAATGATTTCCTCGTTGTTGTTCCGCTAGATTCACACATAATGCTAATTTTGTTATGATAAATTATGGTTGTAATTCTTGGTTAGCTTAGCTAGTTAGATCTCAAAGCGTTGACTTGCTCTTGTATCGTACCATTCTGTCTTTGAATAAGTTGTTGTGTTGGATTTTGCATGCAAGGTTATCGATCTCATATGGGGCTTTTATTTTCTAATCAATCTTGGAAAAAAAGAGAGCATGTTGCGTGCTGCTGGTGTGTCAGGCATTATGCGTGGAATCCTCTCAGAAATTATTGAACATAGAACAGTATCTTGACTAGTGCAAATATTTTGTAACAATGACGGAAACTTAGATATTTTTTGTCCTGTCTTTGTCGTTTGCTTGCAGTAATTATCTCACCGTATCAATTATAACATTATACTGATTGTTTAATGATAGGCTGATTAGCCTCAATGCAGCTTATAACATTAAAATACGGTATTCAATTTAGTGCCCCCAACAGAGGCTTGCTCCCCACCCCCACAACACACACACACACACACACACACACACGCACACACACACACGCAAAAACAATTCAATAGAAGATAGGGGACATGATGAAAATTTCTCTTATTGCTAATTGGGTTGGGGAATAAGAAGACTTCCATTTTTTGTCCAGTTGTTTTTTCTATTTATGAAGAGGTAAACTATTCCTCACTAGGGGGATTGAGTGAGCTAGGAGAAAAGAAATGATAGAGGGAATAGGATAAAGCTAATGTAGGGCCGGTGTGTCTGATGTGTGGTGCATTACATCTTCATGCAAGCAGTTTAGGCAAAAAGATAAAAAACAAAGTAAAAGAAAAGCTAATACCCAATGCCGGGCCAAAGGCTACAACAAAGCTTATACAATGTATGCAAAGTAATAACTGTCTATCTGGTTTATGAACATTAGATCTGGGTGCTTTTGAACTCTTGAACTTGTACCTATCTTCTGGAAAGAAAGCTGCATTCTATCTACGGGGAAAACGATTTTCCCCCAGAGCATATTAGGCACTGTTCTGTAGAATTGATGTGATTGTATTTCTTCTTCAAATGCTAATTGATTTCTTTATTTAGAGCGACTAATGTGAAATTAAGTTCTAGAGTAGAGCTACATTTAAGTAAAACATATTTACTTGCTCACAAGGTAACTAATGTAATCTGCAGTAATGTTACATATTTTGCCATTATTTTGTTGTGACGTTGTCATGTAGTGTAACTGGTGCAAGTTTTAAAACCTGTAAGCTCAAAATGGGTATTCCTGTTTCCAAAGTTGACACTATCATCTGTCAGGGACCAGAATATGGATGTCTACCATACAATATGCTTTGAAATCGTGGATTTTATCTAATTTTTTCCATGGCTTGAATGTTCTGTGTAATATTCCAGCACCACAAGGTTTATTGAATCATTGTATAATGTCTCATGAAAAAGAAGGTTCATTGTATAATGGTATACTGTATTCCCTGTTCTATTGTATCAATTTCTATGTTGTCTAGCTTAGTTGCAGTGACATTTCAAGACAGGATTTTCTTGTTGACATTTGTCTTGCAATTTACTTTTTGAAATATATGTTGTTCTCATTGAAATCATTGTTGTTTAATGGATTTGTAGTCTTTTTTGGTGCCATTTTCTTCTGAGGCATCCTGTCTATGTTCAGATGTCACTGCTCTCCTGGAAATGTCTTGTTGTGTCATGCATTTGGCAAGTTATGAGAAGTTTGGGGTGTAAACATGAAAGAAAATAACAGATGAGATGAACACCTGAGAAAATTGCGATTTGTTTGATTTGCTACATTTTGATTGTTCAATGCCGAATGCCTACCAGTGCAAGTATTTTCTGTCTGGCCTTGTCGAGTTCATTTTTTGGAAAAATGGCTAAACAGGATTCCCAACTTGAACTTGCAGAACTGTATTTTACTACCAAGTTGTTGAACTAGACAGAATTATTGGATTTGAGCTTTTCAGGTCTTATGAATATTGAATACCACTTGATTGGCCAAGATCTTGAGTATCTTATTTCTAGAAATTAACCTGGAGGTTTTAGTCGCCTAGTAAATCATTTGCTGAAGGAAAATGTTATTAACGAAGCAGGTATTTGGTGCTGTTGAGTTTGGTTTGAACTTCGAAGTGAATTGAGAAGCCCAGTTACTTCTTGACCTCTCGAATTGGTACAGAGCATTTGGCACATAAGAAAAAATCCATGGAAACCTGGAGAATGCAGTTATCTCAGTTTCTTTTGAGATGTTCAATACTCGCTTATTCAAAGATATCTCGTTTGTTTAAATCTCTGTGCATTTGCAAGGCATAAAATCGTGTTTCAGCTTGGGAGAAAACATGAACGGAAGAAATTCTTGGTAACTTGGAAATAACTCAGGGTGCCATTAGTTTCTTCTGATCTTTATCTGGAAACTGGCCTGTTTCTTCTGCGTGTAGAAACTAAGGTTGAAACTCTTTGCGGAAGATTAGATCATTAATACTTAAGGAGACCTAACCTATATGATTGAAATGGATAAAAGAAGCACTAGGTTTTGGTGTTAATAGTCTAATTTTTCACTTTTTCCCTTTTTTACAAGGCACATGTCAATTCTGCATGACTGCAATGGCAATGTGGCTAGCTGCATTGTTGATTGTATTTAATGGACATTGTCTGTTGTAATGTTAGGTCCGGGGCTGTGGTGACATAGATACATAGTTTACTTTTTGAGGCTTAGTCTTGAATTCTGATAGCCAATGCTTACTAGTGAGGACTGATTTACAAATACCATATTAACTCTGTGAAACCTTGGAATATACTATTGTCCACTAAGAAATGAGAATTTTAGATGTGTACCACAAATGAATCTTTGGATGCTTATTTATTAACTTCATCATAAGACAGAGAACAGATCATGTAGTTGTGAGTTCACCTACAATTACAGTGCTGTTTCCTTGTCAGAGCTTATCTACGGAGGCTTTTTTTTTCTTAATACAATTTTCAAATTGAGGATATTGTTTGCTGAAAGCAATTCACCTTCAGGGGTTGTTTAACTCATGCATGGTGCAAGTGCTACATTGCTGACTTTTACTCTCTCTGGCTTGTAATGTTCACCTGGAATCTTTATTACTCTCCTTTCAGGATATGACATGCATGCGGGTTCCATGTCACCTCCACGCCATCACAAAGCAGAAAGCGGTAATTTTGATGATGCAGTTGGTCCAGGTTATATGCATGGATATAAACAGGGAAATAAGGGTGGTGGAAGGTTCCGGGATGTTTCTACTCCCTATGGAAAAGGAGGAAGACCATATGGGAGAGATGATGGTCCTCCTGGAAAGGGTTTTATCTATATTGATGGAGAATATGTGCACAGGAACGATCCAAATTTATCTCCAAGAGAAGGTGATTGGATATGTCAGAATCCCACGTAAGTATGCTGAGCATATATTCTCTCATCTTTCCTGTTTTGATCTGGATTTTTTCCAATATGTTCTGTAAATTTCCTTTTGATTTCAGTTGTGGAAATCTTAACTTTGCTCGGCGAGCTCATTGTAACAACTGCAACAAAGACCGCTATGCGCCTGAAATATACAAGCCCAGCTACAGTCCTCACAGACGCCACTTCAACTCTCCTCCACGAGGGCCTCCGAGAAGGACTATTGGTCGACCAAGTGACCGGGGTTTGCAAAGGGAGACGACCAGGTACGGATCACCACCCTGCGGTTGGGGCGTGATCTGTGTGGATGATCCTAGGGACTATCCTACTAGGTCACCACCAGATCGCTTGAGACGAGTTGCAGACCCTATGTACAGGGACAGGATGACCTTCCGGGATGAACTTCAATCCCGGAACCGTGGGAAGTTTGGCTGGGAGGACTATAATCACTGGGAGTGTACGCATGATGGATTGCATCTTGACAGAAGAGGTCCACAATTAGGGTCTCCCAGGGGCAACTGGGGTGGATTTCGCGAGAGAAGTCGTTCACCAGTACGTGACATGCCCATGAAGAAAACTTCCATTGGCAGAGGTGGACTTGACCAAGACTATGTTCATCGAAATGGTGGGCGAGGGAGACCTCGCAATCTGGATGTTGACCATAGCCGTGGCCATGGTTACGGGCAGGGGAGTGATCTTTTTCCTAGCCACAGTCCAGGCAACCGGCGTGTTTTTTCCCATCATTGCAACGGAAGCCGCTAAATTTTAATAAAACAAAGTGTGCCTTTTAGTTGGATATGCGTTATTGGGTTGGATAGGCTATTCTGAAGAAAGGAAAAGTGGAAAACCTAACGAAGAAATCGGTGCTTGAGACCACCTGCGGCTTTTGTAATGTTGAAGGTTTCCTACTGTGTAGCACCCGGTTGGACCATTATAGTGAATCTTCTGCAATTAGATGTCTTTGTGAACTGAACCGAATTCAAAGGGCAAAGCTAGGAATGAATAAGCTTTGCAGTGGCTTGCATGAACGCAATAATACCTTTGTTGCAGATTGTTGTTATCTTGTGTGGAAGCTGACGATAGCGATTTAGCTCGATTCAGTTTTGCTGTATATTAATTGTTGCAGGCTTGATTCGATCGGCGTACTAACTACTTTCATAATAGCCTTTTGGAGTGCTGTACATTTAGTGCTACTCCGGCGGTGTTGTATGATGTTACCCCAGTCATATGGGTAGGAGGAAGAAACTTGGTATGGTGACGTCTTGTTCTTGTTGTTCTTGGCAATGCATTCTGTGCTCCTGGTATTTCAATCCGATCCATCTGTGCTGCATTGGTGACTTAATTCTGTCAGCCATGGTGAGTAAACTTCATCGCGTGAACCAGTGAAGGGTGTATGCGTGCGCTGTTAAGTATGTCGATGTTGTGATCATGTACTACGTTTCTCATATCCGGCACTTACAGAATCTGTGAGTGATTAATAAGTAGAGTGGTATTTGGTTTCAGGGAGAACTTTAGCTGTATATCCTTGCTGCTTGTCCTTAACTCGCTTAAGCTTATATGCATTGGAGGGTACATTCGAAATGTCTGGTAAGGTCATTAACTACCCTTTTGAATTGTAGTAAGTTCATTTTTCTCAAGATTGTCTTTGAGTTGTAATTTTTAATCTTTAGGTGTCTGAACCTTGTGTTGCATTGGTAAAATTGAGAGGTGCTTTCATGCTTTTCTTTTTTACAATGAAGAGTAGATAGTGATTACTTATCTCTTCGCTTGTTGTAAGATTTGTACAATTTATATTAAGAGGTGCTTGAGGTGGTCTTTTGATATCTCCCCCACCTCTCCTCTCCCATCGTCCACCATTCCGATCGTCGCCGCCATTCCACCAACTGTCTGCACCTCACCGCAATGGCGTAGCGGCATGGTCGGGAGCAGGTTTGGACGTCCGAATCCGAGGCAGCTAGCACCCCTTGCTCGGCCTCTCGACGACCGAATTTGGAGCCAGTAGTTGGCGAGGATGCCTTCATCACCGAGTTTTTTTCGATGAAGGAAGCATTTTATTAATCTCAAGAAACTTACATCGAGACAATACAAGTCCTTGAAATTACTTCCTCCTCTGCTGAACAAGCACACACCAAAAAGAAAATAAATGAAAGAAAGAAAAGACGCACACACTAGTGACTAGCAATCCGAAGACTAGACCGCCACCCATGTGCCCGAGAATAAAAGTCCATAGCCACCGAATTAGACATTGAGTAGCCTCCACCAAAGTAGATCGCATCTCCACCTTCGCAACACATTACGTGACGGAGCGAGTGGGTAATAGAAAAATAACCCGCAATGGAGAAGAAATATTTTTCCTTTGAAATACTTGATCATTTCGCTAACCATAAAGACCAACACGAAAAGAAGGCCAAGAAGAGCGAGATTTCTACCGTTACTATCGAAAACCTCAAGCCACCTTCCAAACATGTTTGCTACACTGCCGGACTAGATATTCCAAAAGCCAAATGTATGAGGCACCAAACCTTTTATGCAAATCGACAATCAAAAAACAAGTGCTTAATTGTCTCGGCCATATAAAAACAACATGTTGTGTTCCCTTGCCAATTTCGCTTTGCTAAATTATCTTTGGTTAGAATCACCCCACTCCTAAGATACCACAAAAACACCTTGATTTTTAAAGGAGCTCGAATTTTCCATAATCGTTTATTCAAATTTGGGACGTGACGTTTAATCAAAGCTTGATAATGGGATTTCACCGAGAATTGGCCATTTTGACACAAATTCCAGCGGAATTCATCATCAATCTGTGTGAGATGAATGTTAGCAATTCGTGAAGATAACTCCCTCCATGCTGCTAACTTAGGTCCAATCAACAACCTTCTCCAAGAAATGTTTGGTCGTGTTGTTGCTAAGACCTCAAAGAATGGGTATACCTTTCCTTCTAACGATGCTATACAATCTCGGTATTGGTCTTTAAGGGAACGATTGCCAAGCCAAATATCCTCCCAAAACCTCACCGCGATCCATTATTAATCTTAAAGGTACCAAAGCACAGAAAGCTCGCTTCACCTTCATTAAACCGGACCAAATGTGAATCTCCGGCTTCCACTCAACTTGCCCGATTGGTTTGGAACCTAAGTATTTGTTCAAGCAATCTGTTGCAATGACCCTTTGTTGTTAAGAGTTTGAACAACCATTTGCTTAGGAGTGCAATATTTTTATATTCAAATCATGCAATCCTGCACCTCCTTGATCTTTAGGTTGGCATAGAGTGGTCCACCGAGCAAGGCGATATTTTCTCTTGTGCTCATCCCTTGCCAAGAAAACCGGATTGAAAAAATCTAGTTTCTTAAGTACACCTTTGGGAATCGCGAAAAAGACAACATATACATTGGCAAAGCTACTTAGAACTGAATTAATCAAAGTCACTACCTCCCACCGAAAGATTTTTGCCTTTCCACTACTTAATCGCTTTTCAAAACGTTCTTCTACCGGCCTTCCAATGATTACAGAACTTTCTATAGTGAATAGGAATACCAAGATACTTCATAGGTAAATTCCGTGCTTACAACCAAACAACTCCTTGTACTTGTTGTAATGAGTCTTGGGCCTCTCCAAAACAAAACAATTCACTTTTGTGGAAGTTAATTTTGAGTCCCGAGATTTGCTCAAAAGCACATAGCAAGAACTTCATGTTACGCGCTTTTTCAAAGTTATTTTCCATAAAAAGAATTGTATCATCCGCATATTGAAGGATAGACAGCCATCCTCAACCAAATGGGGTATTACCCCACCCACTTGCCCTCGTTTTTTGCCCTTTCGATTAAAATCGACAACATATCCATAACAATGTTAAATAAGATTGGCGACAGAGGATCCCTCGACGGAGTCCTTTCCTTGTTTGGAAGTAACTTCCAATTTCCCCATTAACATTCACCGCCACACTACCGCCTCGATATAAAAGATCAACCCAAGATATCCACTTAGGAGAGAAGCCCTTCATACGTAAGGTTTGAAACAAGAAAGGCCACTTGACTTTATCATAAGCTTTCTCGAAATCTATCTTGAAAATAACTCCACTAAGTTTTTCCGATGTAGTTCATGCAAATGTTTCATGCAAAATGACGACTCCTCAAGGATATTACGTCCTCTCATGAAAGCTGTTTGAGTAGGGCTGACAACTTTATCCGCCACCAAATTAAGCCTATTTGTGTAGAAAAAGCAAATAATGATCTAGGTGAGTGTAGGCGTTCCAGAGAGGGGACCAGCCCTTAAGCTTTAAGGTTGGTTTGAAGCTAACATCGACCCCAAATTTTTGCTCCAATGCTTGAGCCATTGTGAAGGTGGTTTTGTACGCCTTCGGGCCTACATTCACGCTTGGAGCCACCTTTTAAGCAGAGTAGACGACTGTCTGGTTCATCGACGATGAGCAGTGAAACCCTAATACAGTTTAACCGCTGTCAGGCACTATAAAAGTTGTGTCTTCCT
The DNA here is from genome assembly GCA_036346375.1 of Guadua angustifolia. NCBI lineage: Eukaryota > Viridiplantae > Streptophyta > Magnoliopsida > Poales > Poaceae > Guadua > Guadua angustifolia. Next base: position 56,374,648 of record CM070502.1, on the reverse strand, counting down.
GAACAAGTTTTTTTACGTCAGTTAAATTTGTTGTTGGCCTAATTACTGGATCCGCCTGGCGGTGGATAAGCTAGACGTCCTCACGTGCTCTCCGAACTAACGACACATGTGTGGTAATTTATTGGGCTTGGAATCTTTCGCTTTACGCTGGAAGCTTTGGCCTATTTGATCTTTTGTCTTTTTTTTATGTGTAGTTAGACCTAGGAATTGAGCCGTGCCATACTGATATGGTACATGGCACGACGAGCTTGTTAGGCAATAGCCATCAGCGGAGGCTAGCACGGAACGCTGGCACGTTGGACCGTGTTGACACAGGCACGACTCACGATGCCGATGCTAGTACTAGAGGCATACCTTGCCCACCGTTGACACCGTGCTTCTCCGTTGTCGCCGTGTGATTGCCCTTCTTGGATCATCAGCCCTCTAGCTACGTTAGCCATTGCCAGATCTAAGCTCGACACCTCATCGCCGTCGCGTGCTAGAGATGCAGAGAGTAGGGAGTGCTGGAGGAGGCAAGGCTTGGATGCCTAAAGGTTGATGAGAAGAAGGCGGGAATATGTGGCTCGCACGGCTAAGTGTCTGTGGGGGAAAGAAAAAGAGCTTACCGCCCCGGTGGGGAAAAAGGAAAGGAGTTCATTGGCTCGATGTCGGGGAGGGGGGGGGGGGGAAGAAAATGGAAAAAGGAAGAAGATTAGTGTTGGTGTTGTGTTGGGTTTTTTTCAGGCCTTGTTGTGTTGTTTGATATGCCCGATACCTAGGGCTAGCCTGGCCCTAGTGTAGTAGTGTTCCTGCCGTGCTAACTCAAAAAAGCATGGCCCAACTTTCAAGACTATGTGTATCTCCGTTCGAACGAAAATTTATAAATCTAGCCTCTTTTATCATGTAAGTACGTTAGATGATACGTGTTATTTACTATACTCCCACCACAGTAGGTCGTCAGCACCATAGCACGTTTGAAGAGTCCACTATGGTAAATGAGGTATCACGGTACCCGAACTTGGCAGGATGGAGTACCATAGTATCTAAGCTTGAACATGCTGCAGTCTAATATCGTGATAGGCATGTGGAACCTGCTACTTGTCGTGCTTGTTGGGTAGTTGTTACAGTGTAAATGATTTGCTAAGGTAAAGTAAAACGGTAGACGATAAGCATCATCTATTAATGATTTCGTGGTTGAAAAGCGGCTAAATTAACAATTTTATTATAATTGAGACTAAAGATGAGTAAAAAATATAACCGGACCAAAGGAGGGGAAGGCTTGTTTGTGCCGAACCGACATGCTAACGGTACGCGGTGCGTCCGGCTCACGGCGCCCGACGTACACGCAAGTAGATTCTCGCGGCCACGCGTCACCACGACCACGAGGCGCGCAGCCTAACCTCCACACGTTGCGACCTCGGATTTGGTTTTGTCTGTGTACTACTTTTGCATAAACACCCATTACGTTTTCAAGTATTCGTTGCCTCACGTCACGAGTCGTCTTCTTTTTAAGCCCACCGGCTGTTTGTTTGGGTAAGCCCCGTTGGGAACATGGTAGTTTTACTTTTTCTTTTTTCCCTGGATTCTATCTCTTGCTCGATGGATCACAACTCTCAAGGTTATCTAACTTTGTGAAGTTTCTAGCTTGAGTATGTGCTAGGAGCTTTGACTCAAGTGGTTATAGTAATGTACTTTCGTAAACAAACATGTCCAAGCATTAAATTTTTTGCAACAATTCATCGAAGGATGAGAAAGAAGTTGGAGAGAAGTAGAGTAAAACAAGCTAAAGCCGACTACAGTTTACCTGCATTTTCTAACAACGAAATTGTTGGTGTGAAAAGGGTGTTTAAAAGTTCGCTTGGATGGATTACCCTGTTCTAAATAGTGAAGAGTGGCAACTAATTGCTAGCTCACCTGTCATGGCGCATATATATCGGGACACTGAAGACCATGATTTAAGGCTCTAACCTATGGATTGCTCAATAGTTAGTCCCGTAGTCTTAGGGCTGTCAAGCCTGTCTGTTTATGAAAGAGTAAGCGCATCATAATTCTTTGGACGTGTAGGTCTTGTTTGCTATACGGATTTTTTTATTCTTAAGAAAAATAAATTATTTCGTATAAAAATCATGCAAGATTAGTGCATACCAAAAAGGGTTTATGTGATTGTGTCTCAAGTTGTACGTAGATTTGTCTCGAAAAGGAACTATTCACCAAAATGGTCTCATAGATTTTTTTTACAAATCTGACCTGTACGATAAAATTACAAAAATAGCCACCTCGTTAAGCACAGAAGAGTCGGCAGGGGCTATGCAACTTTAGTAAGACCTATCACAACAAAATAACAATTATTTGTGACACGGGGAGTCCTAATTGTCCTATCTATTCCAAAATTTCAGAGGCTGTAAGGGCTAATACGCAAAGAAAACTTCGCCTCAATAAACAGTGTTAAAGAGAGCTGCTCGATGAACCGACGGTGCCTGTATCATATGTCTCCTAATTCTGGGAATCTTCTGCGCCTGGCGTTCGTTTGAGCTGAGCCGGCGGCACGGTTCGAGCCGGTCGGTCAGCTCGGCTTAAAAAAAAGTTTCACGTTTTGGTCCTTTTATAAATTACGAATAGGTCCTTCACGATTTTTTGTGAGAGGAAGATATTTTTCTCTAAAATCGCGTTTGGGTCCCTCGTGCGCCGTTTTTCGGGAAAAAAACTCCTATTAAATTAAAATCACGAACAAGCCCTTTTCTAATTTTTCAAGATAGCGGACAGGTCCAAAAACGTAACAAACAGGTCCTTGCTCCTTACGTCTAGGTCCTTTCTCCGTTTTTTCCGAGAAAAAAAGTTTTCGTCATCAGAAATATTTGTGCAACTCTATCTCTAGACTTTTTCCCACCTCGATTTCCCATCTCGATCTCTGATATTTTTTAAAACATGTATTATTACTCGGTGAACGCGTAGAGTGTTAGCCTCGACAAAAGAAGGTTGTCATCTCTAATAATTTTTCACCCTTTTCCCTCTAGATTTTTTCCCCACCGCCTCTAGACTTTTTCCCCACCGCGGTTTTCCAGTTCGGTCTCCAATATTTTCCAAATAATTCGTCGAAAGAGATATTTCTACAACTCTACCTCTCTATTTTTCCCCTGTTTCGCTCATTATTTCGACGATTTAAAAAATAAAACGCCGTCGAAAAAAAGCAATTTTTTCTACGAAAAAACGACACGCGCGGCGTGTTACACCGCGAAAAAAATTGTGTTCTTTCAACCGTTTCGCTCATTATTTCGGCGATTTAAAAAATAAAACACCGCCAAAAAAAAGACTTCTTTTCTATGAGAAACGACACGCGCGGCGTGTTACGACGTGAAAAAATTGTGTTCTTTCAGCCGTTTCGCTCATTATTTCGACGATTTAAAAAATAAAACGCCGCCGAAAAAAAGATTTTTTTTCCTATGAAAAAACGACACGTGCGACGTGTTAAAAAAACATATTGACAAAACGTATTGACGTTTGGATCATTCTGACTGTTTTACACGAAAAGAACTTTTCGATTTAACGTAAACGCAGATGCACTTTTGTTTTTTCAACCGTTTCACACGTTTCCTTCATAATTTTTTAAAAAAACGTCAACAAAAAAAACGAAAATTTTCTCTCGAAAAAAATAACACACGCGACGTATAGACCGCGTAAACTATCCTAGTTGCTTTGAACAGAAGATGTAAAGGTGGCTGGGGGCCTGGGGCAGCGCCACAACCTGACGGGACGGCTCACCCACGCGCAGCACCGCCTCTTCTCGCTGGGTCTCCGTGCTATGCCACCCAAAACATCATCAGATCAGAATCGCATCCTAGCAGCAGCACGCTCTCCTCTCTCCCAGATCCAAGCCGCCGCCTCCTCCTCTGCAGCGCGCGCACGTCTCCCGCCCAGCCGATCTGATGCAGGCGCACGCGCTAATCAGGTAAGCCTGTGTTGCCCTAACCACCGCTATTAATACACAAGCCCCGTCTCCCTCCTATCCATTTCGGAGTTCCAAATCGCTCGATACTGCTCCCCGGTTTGGGAGAGGAACAACCCGGTGAGTGATTGGTTGAATTCTTGTCTGTATCAGCTGTGATGCGGTGGAAGCTTAACTCCTCCGCGTACAAGCGCGCGTCGTCCAGGGACGCAGCCATGGATCGCGACGTCGAGACGCCTGCAGGTCCGTTCGCCAATATGGCCCCACGATAATTTTTCCCATGTTTTTTTTGGTTTTTTTTTGGGTGGATTCGCGGTGAGATTTTGAGTTGTTTTTGGTTGTTCTAATGGTGGCGATGCTGATTTCCGCAGTGGAAATGACGGACGGCAGCGCCGGCGGGGGGCCGTCGTGGCGAATGTCGTTGCCGCACGTGTGCGTCGCCACGCTCACGTCCTTCCTCTTCGGCTACCACTCCGGGTGCGTGCGCTTTGTGCTTGGTCCCCCCCACGTTTCTGCTCTCCTAGTTGTGATTGTTCCCCTCGTTGTGAAACGCGTGCTTGTTTGGTGACGCAGGGTGGTAAATGAGCCGCTCGAGAGCATCTCCACCGACCTCGGCTTCGCCGGGAACACGCTCGCCGAAGGTACTAGCCGCCTCGGGCCCAGGTTTCGGCAAGGTTTGGTCAAGTTCGGCGCGCGCGTAACTGAATCTCGGTTCTGTGGGTGCAGGGCTTGTGGTCAGCATCTGCCTGGGAGGAGCTTTCGTTGGGTGCCTGTTCAGCGGCTCAATCGCCGACGGGATCGGCCGCCGCCGGGCGTTCCAGCTCAGTGCGCTGCCCATGATCATCGGCGCCGCCATAAGGTGGTTATGATAAAACATGCACTATTTCCTTTGCTTGCTAGCCCTTTCCCACTTAATCCTTTGTCGCTGTGTTGTTTGGTCAGCTAAGGCAGTATTTTAATTGCCTCTTGCTAGTTTTCCTTATTTTTGGTGGAGTCAGTATATTCGATCGATTGCTGGGTGTTAAACAAATGATCGATTGCTGGGTGTTAAACAAATTCTATGTTGGCACAAGTGGTGACTGCCTGACTGGTGACCCGGTCTTTTGTTGGTACTGTACAATTGCTGAAAAGTTGAATGATGGTCTGGGAACAACTTAATTTTCTTTTAATGGAACACACTACTGGGAGTAGCAGCTAGCAGCTCTGTAACAACTAGCAGTTCTGTGAACTCTCCTATAGTGAAATTTTGGATTCTGATGTTGGTAGGTGTTGAACACTGAATGTAATTGTCCTGTAACAGTTGTGTAGGACTTCTCTATATGGGCACATTAGGTCTATTATTTTCTCATCAGGGAATTTATATGTTTCTCTGACTCGGTGAGGAGCTTGGTGGTTTGACTTGGTGAGGATCTTAGTAGTGCCACACGACATGTAGACATTAAGGCATTGAACAATACTGTAAAAGTCAGTTAAATTTAAACTGACTTTGACTAGCCACTAGAAAGAGACTGAATTACTTAAGAGTAAATTGCAAATATCCTGGACTTTCTGCAGGGTATTAATAAGCCTTGTTTTCTTATTGCACTCCTGGTGTATTGAGATTTAAGTTTGACATGTTACAAAAATGCAAGTATCGGACTTTCATTAAGGTAGCACTATTATTAATTGATTGCTAGTATACCTTATGGCTTTTGGAGTCAGCATAACAGGTTAATTGATGGGTGTTCAATTTAAGTATTAATTGATTGCTAGTATACCTTATGGCTTTTGGAGTCAGCATAACAGGTTAATTGATGGGTGTTCAATTTAAGTTAGAATGATTGGCAACTGTCTAAGCCTTGTTTTCTTATTGCACTCCTAACATGTTACAAAAATGGAAGTGTCAGACTTCCATTAATGTAGCACTCTTATTAATTGATTGCTAGTATACCTTATGGCTTTTGGAGTCAGTATAACTGGTTAATTGATGGGTGTTACATTTAAGTTAGAGCGATTGGCAACTGTCTTGACTGGTGATCCAATCTATGGTTGGTTTTGCTGGTGCTGTAGAATTGCTAAAAATTGGATGATGGGAGCACTGACTAAAAAGAGAGATGCTGCGTGCCGGAGAGAAGAGGGGGGGTTCCTAATTTTACTTTCATAGGATATAAATGTGATGGGGTCCTGCCCTATAACATTTCTGGAATAAAATACAAGCAATCTGTAGCTTTTGCAACTTATTTATTATTTTTATTAAGACTTGCTTTGTTAGTTGCACTCCTGGTAGATTAAGATTGTTATGATGCACAAGAATGGAAATATATCAAACTTACATTAATGAACTCTCCTTATATATTTGATCTGAACTGGTGGATTAAGATTGTTATGATGCACAAAAATGGAAGTATACGAAACTTACATTAATGAACACCCATTATATATCTGATCTGAATTTATTTATAGTTTAGACACAGATCAGTGTTTCTGTTATATTCAGCCATATTGAGATAGAAACATTATGCAGTGCTCTTACCAATAGTCTGGAGGGTATGCTTGTCGGAAGATTCTTGGTTGGAACAGGGATGGGATTGGGTCCACCGGTAGCATCACTCTATATAACAGAGGTATGTAATTGTTGTTTTCGTTCAATGGCTGAATGCTAACAGCAAATATCAATCTAGTCATCTATTCACTTTTATTCTGATGGTATCCAGGTTTCTCCTCCTTCTGTGAGGGGTACATATGGTAGCTTCGTTCAGATTGCGACCTGTCTTGGAATTATAGTATCTCTCCTAATTGGTACACCTGTCAAGGATATTGATAGATGGTCGGAAGCTTTCTCCTATAGTCCTTTATGTGCCTGTTGCAGTTAATATGTGCGAAAATCCATAACTACAAACATCATTCTTACAATTGGCAGGTGGAGAGTGTGTTTCTGGGTTGCAGCTGCCCCAGCAACTTTACAAGCTCTTGGTATGGAGTTCTGTGCAGAGAGCCCCCAGTGGCTGTATAAGGTGCCTTTACTTTTAAAATACTGCTTGTTTTCTATGTCACTTTTCTGATTGATCAATTCAAAGCTTTAACCCTCGGATGTGTCTGCTACTTTCTAAATGTGCTTCTCTAGTTTGATCTTTTCTGCCTTTGCTAGTCATCATGTGAGGTGTTGATGATTTGAAATTACACTTGAATTTTGTATTACTTGTTAGCAAAAAAAATTTTGTTAAACTGTCAGCAAGTACTATCCGGAGGTCTTTCCGCTGGTCTTCGAAGGTTACTCTTGTAACTGGGCATGAGTTAAATCTATCATACAGTTAGTTTGTTGGCTACAATCTGAAATCATCACTTATCTAGCCCCTTTATGGTTTTTTTTTTCAAAGCTAGCCCCTGCCCCGCGTATGCATTTACAGATTTGGCCTTCTCCCCCACTGCGGAAGCCGCGGCAAGCAACGCCTGTCCCCTGCCGTGCCCAGGGAGTGCGGAAGCTGGCGATCGCGGGAGGACAGGTGTCGCCCACCACGGGCGCCGGGGCAAATTTGCAAATGCATGTTTGGGGGAGGTGGAGATTTGCAAAAAACGAGGTACAGGGGGCTAGAAAAGGGGTGAATTCCTACAATCCTTGTCCATCATTCTGAGACTTTTTGTGCCAACTATTGGTCAATGTTACACAACATAAAATTATTGCCTACTCGTACTTCAGTAGTAGCATGTATAATTTATGTATGCTGGAAAAAGAAACAGTCATCCATTGACACTTGTAGGTTCACACACCACACATTTATAATTTTTAATACACATCAATGATCATCTAGGTTACCCCAATTATAACGTCCGTAGCGCGATATTTATCAGGATACCAATACTGCTCCAATATGCCCTGATGCATGTTGGATTATTGTAAAAAAACAAATCCTTGATACGCTTCCAATATGGTTCCAATACTTGCTGATACTCCCCCTGTCCTGTGTGCATGTATTGATATTGAAGGATAATATGTTTAGCAGAGACATCCAAAATGATTTGATGAGTCTTGTTCTTCTATGTAGCGTGGAAGAACAGCTGAAGCAGAGATGCAATTCGAAAAGCTTCTGGGCCCTGTTCATGTAAAATCTGCCATGGCAGAACTTTCTCGATCTGAAAGAGGTGATGATGGAGAAAGTGTGAAGTACTCAGAGTTGTTTTATGGTCGCCACTTTAATGGTACAAACTGCTCTGTTATCCATTCTGTTGCATTTATGTGATTAATTGTAACCTGATTCCTGTTCGGTTTTGAAGTTTGTTCACTACAAGTCCCTTTTTGCTACAGTTGTTTTTATTGGCACAACGCTCTTTGCTTTACAACAGTTATCCGGCATAAATTCTGTGTTCTATTTCTCATCAACTGTGTTCAGAAGTGTGGGGGTTCCATCTAACCTTGCCAACATATGCATGGGGATTGCAAATTTATCAGGTGAGTACCTTGAACCTGTTCTATTGTTCTGTTATATTCAGTTGACCAATCGGCGTGTTTGCTTCCAGGTTCAATTGTAGCTATGCTTCTAATGGACCAACTAGGCAGAAAAGTGCTTCTTTCAGGGAGCTTCCTTGGCATGGTAAGCACTTACTATAATTGGAAGATATATTGAACATTACTGACTGCACTTACTGGTATAGGCCTTTGCAATGGGAGTTCAGGCTGTTGGAGCAAATCGTCACTACCTTGGTTCAGCAAGTGTTTATCTTTCGGTTGGTGGCGTGCTTCTGTAAGCTTTGGACTTTTATGCCTTTCACTAACTAACTAGCAAGTTTCTTGAACTTAATTCTTCACGTTATCTATGCTAGACGGCACTAAATTGGGATATCTAAATTGATTACCTTAAACAACACTTTTTATAGAATTAAGTCAATTTATCCTGGATTTATGTGCCATCATGCCTTTATTTAAGTTGATAGTAAGAATATTTATTGTATAATATTGTCAACGGCATATTCTGTTGACTTTTAGTCTGCATACAGTTGAGTAACTTTGTGCGACATCGGTTTTTCTGACCAAAGTAATTAGCAGTAGAAAGAATATTGTGTTACTGCACTTGTTTCATCTTGATTCGAATGTAGCATTTTTTCTGGTGTTGTGCTACTCTTTAACATGTTCTGTATGTGCCTCTCTTATGCTATCATACTTCCCATAAGGATTTTCCATTTGATTTACTTGTATGTTAGCAGCTAAATTATGAAATATTTTGCCTGTGTGTTCAAAGCAGAACTCTTGAACTTTTTTTTTTGATGGCTGTAGTTTATACATTCTTATAATTACAAGAATTTTGGTACTTCTGCCAGTTACTTACTGTTGAGCATTTCTTTTGCAGGTTTGTCTTGTCATTTTCGTTAGGAGCGGGCCCAGTTCCAGGACTTCTTTTGCCTGAGATTTTCCCAAACAAAATCCGAGCCAAGGCGATGGCTCTGTGCATGTCTGTGCATTGGGTAAGATTCTCTTCAACTGCTGTCGTTAGATCAAAGAAACAAATTTTGGTTGCAATATGGAAGAATTGTGCACTGTAAATTTACCTTTTGTTTTGGGTTGATTGAAAGTAAATGCATAAAATAAAAAAGAAACATAAATGCATTACCATTGTTCAACAGTGTTCAAATGTGGATAAATAAAGTCTAGGTACACGTACCATTCTAATGGAACAGGGAAAACAGGCTGATTACGGCCTGTATCCAATCATGACTGTGCGCATGATGAATTACCCAAGTGCTAAACTCGAGCTAAACAACTGACTATTTTATGTGAGTTACGTGTTAACCAGGCTGAGCTAAAACAAGTATTACATAAATTCAGATGGTCACCAGACTGCAAGAGGGAGGATGGGTCATGACGATAGAGATGGACTTTGTAGGCTGCAGCTTTTGCTAGCTAACGAAATTGTCCCCCCACCCACACCCCCAAATCATGTTAACACCGAAGTTTTCCTGTGTATATGCTGTTAAGTGGAGAAGAAAATAATTAACAACACTTTTTTAGGGTAACAATTGAAATGTAATGTCCAGTGCATTCCATCTTCATAATGCTACTTGGGTTTTAATTAAATACATGAAAGGATTCTTGAAGATAAATAACTAACAACACGATCCACCAATTTAATCAGCAGTAACACCATCACCATGCTAGTAGTACTTAGTTTTAGTATTGGTAACCAGTAGTCCAGTACACAGCTTCATCAATCCTCCGGTTCTTTGCTGATAAAAAAAACAATCTCTTTTTTCAGCTCTTTTGTTAGGTATGTTGGGACTTTGCATCTCTTTTCCAGAGGTGTCCGATTTTCACATTTGTATATAGAAAGTGGCAGATGATGAACCAACAAAAGGAGGCCAAAAAAAAGTGGTGTATTTGGGTGGCTCTTCTTGGCTCTTCCTTTCTCTGTGATGCAACAACTTCTCTGTGCATGTAGCTTGTTGCCTTGTAAGCTTGAATAGAGAGGAAAAAAACCTTTAATGGCAATCTCTGATGCTTTGCTTGTATGGTTGTGTCTTGTGTATTGAGTGCTGATGCTTTGGGTGCTGCAGAGGATGAAGAGGTCAAGGGTTTTAGTATTATTATTTTTCTTGGTTTTGTTTCTATCTCCTCTGACTTTGTTTGGAGGACAGAGGGCTTGTTGGCATGTTGCCATGGATTCCATGAGACTATGAGCTTTGGGGAAGAGTCAAGGAAAAGCGAAGGAGATATTGCTAGGACCACCCACATGAATGAACCTAGCGCCTACAGTGACAAAGTCTCATAGGCCAACGAGTGGGCCTGGAATTTGAGGACCCAAAGTGCATGCTAATGGAATGTACTGTAGTGTGTAATTGGTTGCCCTGCATCTTGAATGATTTTTCTATTTTTTTCTGTCCTGATTAGGGGCATCTTTGATTCAAAGGAATACTACCGTATATAAAGCTGGGAGGTTTCGGCCTCTGAGCTGTCCACGTCGACGTTTGCCGGCCGTCTGGCGACACAAGCGGCCGCGTCGCGGCATCAACGAGCGAGCGTTCGTTTATGCGGTGCGAAGGCGTTGAGCCACGTCGCCTACTTTTTTCGCCATTGTCGGGCTTATAGTTTCATGCGGTGATCACCATAAATGGCAACGTAGCGTATGCGAGCGCGCATAGCTAACGAGAGGTCACGTGTTCGATCCCCGAGTGCGATTAAATCCGATTTTTCCGCTGACGGCGTGGCTTAGCGTTGGTCTTCCGTGTTCCGTCGTCGCAGTCGCTCGGCGCGTGGTTTTTCAGCGTGGCGCATGGTTTTTTGGCGAAAAGAGCCTATAAAATTTCAAAATTACGTGAAGTCCTTTTAGTCCGGGATTTTATAAAGACCCTCCTTTTCTACGATAAGGGCTTGAAACTTCGGATTTAGCGAAACAATTCCAGCTTTTAAAAAACGTATTAGTCTATTTTTATCTATTTTAGTCCTTTTTATGAAAAGACCCTTAATTTTGTCTTCTGTGACGATGCTTTTTCTAAAATTACCGTTTTGTTTATTTTTTCGGATTAGTGCTTTTTTCCCGGTGCGCAAGGGCATGTTGGTTATTTGTTTGCGGAGAACTCGGAGCTTGAAATTTTCTTTTATCATGTTTTCCTATGAAAAATCGCGAACCTTCCTAAAAATTGCACTGTTAGCCATTTTTTGCCAAGATTTTAGAGATTGCTTCTAGGTCCTTTGTTCGCAGTAAGATTTTTAGCATGTTTTTCTATCGTAAATTATACGGACTTTCTAAAATTGCTTGTTAGCTATTTTTTATACTGAGATTTTTACGAATTACTATGTCCCTTTCTTGTGGTAAGGCCTTCTTTTCAAAATCACACCAAAAATTGTTTGATTGGGAAACTTTTAGGATTATGTGGGATTTATCGTAGAGTCCCAGCTTCTCAAAATTACATCAATAGCGAGAATTATACTTTCGATCCGAGATTTTTAGATTACATAGATCGCTTTCTTCATGGAAAAAACCGGATTTCAGTATTATACATCACGTTGTGGTAGCGTCGCGCCTTCGTCTAGTTAAAGCAGAAATTAGATCTAAAGGAAAATTTCTTACGAGTTTTTTTATAGGATTGATTTAAAGAAATTTCATATGATGGAAATTTTCCTCGATGTCTCTTTCTCTCTCCATTCTTTCTCTAATTTATTAACATTTAATCTCAAAGTTCCTGCATTTTTTTTTGGTGAGGCATACAAACACATCTTTTGAACAATTTATATAGTTTTCTTTCCTACGAGATTCAACAAGCCATGACATTTCAATCTTGTGTTTTTCCTATTCCTACGTTTATCAGAATCATGTGAATCGCATAAGCCCTAAAGGTTTTTTCATCGTCACTAGTAAAATGGTTGATGTGCATTTGATTGCTTTCACTTCTGCCGATGAATTCCTGGATTTTTTTATTAAATATGAATTTTGGTAATTTTGGTGTTACATACTTTAAATGCACTAGATATGTATGTGTATTAGTATGAAAAACAGATATGTATATTATGAGGGGTATCTTTAAATAAAGTAGCAATATTATGACCTAGTTGATGTCACCAAAATGGATATCATGAGCAACCTAGTTGACGTCACCAAAATAGCAATCATAACCAACGTACTGTTTTTAATCTGGTTACGTTCGAGCATACTTCTTTAATATTTCAGACTTTTTTTATGGACCAAACCTACTTCTTATTGCACTTAGTCAATTGGTTTGAAGTCTTATGTTTGTGTTTGATTGTCACGTGATTAGGCAAATGTACTACACAGACATGGAGCTCATTCTTTTAATCTACACATACTGATTATCACAGAAATCAAAATAGGAAGGAAGATGCGCAGGTTCTAAAAAGGCAAACATGTCATGGAAAACTTACCAAAAAAACAGATATTTTTAAAACAACAGCACATAAAGACCAAAATACTGATTATCACAAAAATCAAAATAGAAAGGAAGATGCGCAGGTTCTAAAAGGCAAACATGTCATGGAGAACTTACAAAAAACTTAGATATTTTTAAAACAACAGCACATAAAGACCAGTTTATCGCGCGACACACTTTAACATAGTCAGGTTTTCAGATTTTCGCTGAAACAAATCCAAGAGATGTGCCTAAAACATTACTAAGCCAAGAATGACTTTTGAAAATCGCTTCATTGGGCTCGCAACAAATTCCTAAAACCAACCCCACGGATCGAAAAGAAAGAGGTTAACCGTTTTTCACTTGTTTAGTTCAAATTTAGGACACAAGTTTTTCTAATTAGTATGAAACTTTTATCTTTTAGAAACTCTTGCAAAATTCTCAAACTTTCCAAGTGGGGCCTCAGATCTGGTCGAGTTAGCCGAGTACACCCAAGGATTTTTCTCTTGGCCCCGGCCGGGAGGGCGACTTTTCCAGCCGAGGCTGTTCTGGCCCTAGACCACAAAAGGTCAACACGGTTTGGCGCTGCGCTGGCGTGGCCACCCATCCACTTGTTAAACCCTCCTTGTCTAGCTGCACGTCGCGCCGCGCTGCGTCTACACGAGAGAGAGAGAGTCGGCTAGTCGGCTAGTCGCTCGCTGTCGCATCTTAGGACTCGTTGTAATTAATCATCACAGGTTAAGCAAGCGCTGTTTCCTCCCTCGAATACATGCCATTCAATTTTTTAAAGTTTGTTTATAAACACGCGTGTTCTGTGATTTTGAGATGGCTTTTTGCTATTGTTTTCTTCCATATCTCTTCCTTATGGTATTTCTAATGTGACTCTCTCCGTTTACGAATATATGTAATTTTAGTTTTTAAATTTGTTTCTAAGTATATATTATTCTATAATATTGAGACAACTTTTAACTGTTTTTTTCTTTATACCCTACATTTATTATTCACAATATTATTTATTAATGTGGAATAGAATAATATGTATCATCCAAGAGTAATAAGTAACCTAATGAAAGCGATGATTTAATCATTTCTACACTTGCCTTGGTTAAAATGCAAAATCCTAAAAATCATTTATTCAGAACAAAATGAGTATTTACAAATATAAGTTAGAGTAAGACACATAATTTAAAAACATAATATAATATTTTTTATAGATGTATAACGATGGAAGCGTGTGAACAAGTAATTACCTATCTCATGCCTAGGCCAAAGTTTGAAATTTCGCTTTGGTTCACGTCTCTAGAGATGGATTTGAATCCAAAATTTCGCGAAATATTGGAATTTTGGATGAAATCGTCACAGGAAAAATATAATATGAAATACGGAATTTTTTGAGCGACATTCCGAAATTTCGTTAAGTAAATTACCAAAATATCGATAAAATTCAATAGAGTGAAAAATGGTTGAAACGATGTTAGAAAATTTTAAAAATATTTATGGATGATCTGGCATATCACTAATATTTCCTCTATAAAAATTTTTAGGTGATGGTCAAGTTTGAGAAATTTTTAAAATTTTGATAGTGCCACCTATTCGATAAAAAAAATTTGTTGTTAAATTTCAACTAAATGAAAAATAGTCCAAACTATGTTACAAAATTTTTAAAAAATTGGATGGTCCTGATGAATCAAGAATATTCCTATAAAATTTTCAAATAATGATTAAGTATGAGGAATTTTTAAAATTCGAGACATTCTATTGTCATGATAAAAAAAAGCGATCAACAAATTTCAACGGAATAAAAATAATTTAAACACATTATAAATTTTTAAATTTTTTATAGTCTTAAAGAATCAATAATTTTTTATAAAATTTTCAAATAATGATCAAACTTGAGAAATTTTAAAAATTTGAGAGTGTTCTTATCTGATAAAAGCTTTGTTGAGTACCGTATTGATTCCGTAGATTTGATTGAGCAACTAAAAAAGGTTTAGAATTTGTAAAACTTTTAGATAAGGTTTTTGAAGTAATTCTTAAACTTTTATAAAATTTTGGATCATAATCACACCTGAGAGAATTTATAAAATTCTGATAGTGTTACTGTCTCATTTATGTTCCTTTTGTTTTTGATTTTTTTAAAAAATTGTATGATCCTAGATTGCTAAAAATTGTACCATAAAATTTTGAGCATGATCAATCTTGTATATTTTTATAAAAATCTGACAATGTTTCTATTATTTTTATAAAACGTCTCAAAATTATAGTTTTTTCAAATATTTTCATGAAAGATGTTATTATTAAGGGTATTGTCCCAAATCTGGTTCAAAAAGTCAAAATCCGGTCAAAATTACAGAGATTTCAGAGAAACATGTCAAAATCTCATCGATTTTTAAAAAACAATAGCAATTTAAATATTTTTCAGATTTTTTATTCGACTCGTCCTGGCAAAATGTGAATTTTGCTGGATTTTGAACCTTGGCCTGAGCTGTGGCAGCTGTCGGGCGGGTGGCGCGGGACCACCACGTCCTCCTGCTCGTTCGACGATCCATCCACGTAGCATGGGATGGGATGGCCAGGCCGGGCCGGGCCGGCTGACACACCACCTTCTGGAGGGTAGTCCAAATTCCGAGGCGCTACCATTCCCTGCACTCCCTGCGTCCTGTCGTGTGCCTCAGAGCCCTGCACTTCCTCGGAGGCAAAGAGATTTCGCTGCGTTAGCCTCGTCCAGATCGCTCCAATTTTACAGTAACATTACGTGATACCCTGCATGATACAAATTAAACTTCACGGGAACCAGGTAAAATCTCACATCCAAATAAGGGCTTAGTAGTTAGGTAGAGGCTGTTTGGTTTAGTGTCAAAGCAAACTCTACCAATATTAGTAATACCCTTGAATTATGGTTTCACTTGATTTGATCAAAATTTTTGGCGTGTCCATACCCATGGTAAGATTTGACATGATTTTTGGCAAAACATAGGTGGCAAAATAGGTAACCATCTCCCATTTTGATATACAACATCTTATCTCTCAATGACACGTGGGCATTGTGCCTCGTCAATAGTTTTAGCCGATATTTAATTTGTTACCAAAAGTTTTAGTTATATCTGTAAATTTTTCGTAGCACATCACACCGACCAAAATATTACCAAATCAAACGCCCTTGTAACCCTGAAGAACGAGCAAATTAGGCATAAGGCCATGCAGCGGTTTGCTGCCAGGTGCTCCTCTATTTGGATATAGCAGCACATGAAACTACTGAAAAGAATACGTGAAATAGACATACATATGCCACTCAGGACAAGCCAGGAATAAAGCTAAACAATGATGGTGTTTCTTCCCATATATCTCAACCCACCATCCAAGCCCACACCTACCTTAGCTCAGTGGCATGGCACCTCCTCCTTCCATGGCTCTCATTCACTGGTAGTTGTCTCCCAATCCCTGCCTTCTCAACACCAAATGCTTGTAGCACTATCGAGCATGCACGTCTCATGTGCTCTCGTCGATGTTTATCACTTGTGTTGTCATTTGAGTTTCTTTAGTTTCTTGCTATAGAGATGCATGTACCCCTATTTTGCAACCGATTTTTGTAGCCATCCTGACTCCCTTAGCCATCTCCAATGTGCGCGCTCTTCTTCTTCGCATCCTCTCGCTCATTTACTATTTAAATTATGTTGTCTTGGTCATCGATGGACTATCTCAACGGAACAATGGACTTGATGCTATTTTAGACAAAACTGATCGTTGATGCACTATCTCAACGGAACAATGGCCCTCCTCTTCTCCTCCATTAATTATTGCGCTGCTAGCCTCCTTTAATTAAGAGTAATTTTATAGTGGATAACATGGGTTGCAAGTAGTGGTGGTAGAAATCGAATCTAACCGTATATTTCTCGGGGTATTATGGATTTTGTTTCTTTGCTATGTTACTCGTTAATCGTTATCGCTAACCTTCATTTTACGCCCCGCACGCTTTGTGTTACTCGTTATCCTTGCCCTCCTTTTCTGCCATCGATCCGATCCCGTTGACGGTATAGCTTGTCTTCTGCGGTGCCCTCTTGGATTGTGATAACGCCGCGGCTAGCACCCTCCCGCTTGATTTGTGACGACACCGTGGCCTCGTACTAACACATCGAGCGCTTTCTGCCGCCTGACCACGAAGCATGACTAATGACAATACTATCATTATATGATTTCTACTATCAATACTACCAGCGGAAGTATAAATAAATCATAACTAATTTGATTTGTTGGATCAAATAGAATGGACGGCTAATATTCAATATTGTGTATTGTAAAAGTGCTCTTGATTAAACAAGCTTATCTCCCTCGTGTGCCTCTTAATAACCTCACGTCTTGCTCGCCTCCTAACGCAGTTGCAAAGTGCAAACCAGCTCGATCGGCGGCTGTAAACTATATACGTGCGTTGATCCCGCTGCATGAGTCGATCCCGCGCGCTTTCACTTTGCACGCGCCCACTAGTCGCTAATTACGCACACGTCTTAGCTAGAGACGCACTAACAACAGTAGATTCTACTAAGCTTTGTTGGGTACGACTGATGACGGGTAGTAGTTACGGCGTGGGTAGGGTACAGATAAACAAAAGTCATTGCTGGGTTGCAATACTATGACAGATGAACACTACCACACAAATGAACCGTCCAGCCATGGTTAGCGAGAATCACGGGTGTAGGGGTGGAAAAGCAAGAGTTGAACTTTTTGAGCTTTCTTGACACTAATTTTTTCTTATTTATTATAGTTTAACGTATTGTTTGAGCACCAACTTGACCGGCTGTGGCGAAATGAAGTTAACTCTTCATTCAAATCAACTCATTTTTATTTTAAAAGAAAAATGAATATGTCGAGCGATTTGAAGCGAGCCATAAAGGCAGCTCAAGCTTTTTCCTTCTTGGGGTGCTTACCAGCTCTTAAGTGCGTACCAGTATCCTGGTATAATTTTTTTTTTGAAAAAAAAACATGATTAAATTTGAACTTTGTTGCCAGCCAAAGGGCCGAAACAAATGTTACAAACCAGGGTCTGACATGCCAGGACATTTGGACAGAGGGTGCGGGTGTGTGTTTTTAATAAAATTTGGCTGGCCCTCATTGAATCCGTAGGTGCGTGCCAAAACGGCGATGTGATGGAGACTGATGCATGTAGTACGTCTGTACGTGATGCCTGCCTCTACAAACGGCAGTGTAACGTGACGTGCGGCAGCGGCACGTGCGATCTGCCCGCCTCCTGTTCAGCCGCGGCATGTGGGCTCCATGGAAACCCCGGGAGGGCAGGGCATGGGGCCACACGGCCGCACGAATCAAAACACCGACACCGTGCAGCGAGATCCAGAGCAGTCTCGTAGTAGCTTATCACAGTTAAAGGCTCCTTTGTTTAGGGTTAGTTTTTTTATAATTTAAAACTATTTTTAACTTAAATAGTTTAAAAGTTAATAGTTTTATACGTGATATAATTGGGTAATTTTATCTAATTTTAGTGTTATTAGCCTAAAACCAACCATGTAAATCAAAAAATACCTCTCTCCAGTGGGTTTTGGTTTTTAATTATATAAAGACTTATGGCTTTTAGCGAGATAAAGCTACTCGTTTGTTTAAGGTTTAGATTTTTGGCTTTTAAGCTGGTAAAAAAGCCAAAACAAGCAGGCTTAAATCATCCGTCTGGACTATTCATTGGCTTAATCCAAGGGTCTAAACGGATAAACGCCATTTAAGTTGCAATCCTCTCAGACTGTACAGGAACTCTTTACACCAAACATATATGTTCTCCATTCTTTTGTCCACTTTATGTTTAAACACACGGATCACTGGTCACCTGTAATTCCTTGTCGACTAACAGCAAAAAAGAAGCAGCAACTTAAATCATAATCATATGATAAATCTCACTAACTAACCTGTAAACACAGCTCCAGTTTTAGTTTTTACAAATGAAAAGGCGAGACAGAAAGGCATCAGAAAAGGAGCTCTGAATCAAGCAGGGGAAAACAACAGCGCAGGATCTGAATTTCCGTGCCGCGCGTCAGGCGTGCATCGTCGCGGTCTTCTTGAAGTCGATCTTGTCGACCTTCACCTCGCCGTCGATCAGATCGTAGACGTACACGACCACGCGGAGGCCATCGATGTCCATGAGCACGAAGCTCGGGTTGACGTCGTAGGTGATGCTGCTGTAGGCGCCCGTGGCGGAGCCGGGGTTGATGACGACGCCCCCCTCGTGCTTGTAGGCCTTGAATTGGTGGGTGTGCCCAGTGACCAGGATGTCCACGTCTAGCTGCCGCTGGAGCATCGCTAGGGAGTCCAGGTCGCCCCATGGAACAACCTGATGGATCATACACAAAAACAGAGTGGAAAGTTCAGGAAGAACAAAGGTTCGAGTGTCAATTACACACGCATAAGAACAGTGAAAAGTGTGCCAAAATATAGATATGACAGACAATAACACACTCCAAAAGTTGATAAACACCTAAAATTTGATATTGCAGCTATTACGAAGTCAATACGCTACTGACAGAATGGAAGGCAGTTTATTAATTACAAATGAAGTGCTTACAATGTGCCCCCGTCCTAATCATGTTCAGTAAAGTAGTATGGCTACAGAACGTCTAGTAAATATGCAAGAAAATATTGGCCTACATAAAATTGTTAGTGGTGTACAAGGTATGGTGCCTCGGAGTAATAAGTGTGACTTATATTCAAGCAGACAAAAACTGGTAGATCCTTCACGAAGGGACTATCACGGAATGTGATAGAAGGTGCATCGAGGAGATGGGTATGAGACCCATATAAGTTGCAATAGTGGTAACCGACCTTTGTGATCGGAGATCCGTGAATTGGAGTCTGGGTAAAACAAGCTATTAGCGAGCCCGGGAAATGTCTGTTACCCTCTCTATGTGAAGATGCAATACTCTCAAAATCTTTGTAGGCGGGATGGCAATATGCCTTAATGTGTTTCTATTGGCTATAACTAGCGAAGATCTTTGTTCTCTGAGCATTCTTGAAAGAACACACCTATATGAGCCCGTGTCCAAAGTCATGATCTATGAGACTCGGGTGATCTCTAGTAAGCTCATGAAGAGACCATGGAGTCGACTCATATGCTCCACCAGCGGAGAAAACTCTTTGGCGGCGGTGTCGATTATGACTTTGGGTGAAACTGTTCACAAACTTGCAATTCAAGCGTAGTCCATTGTTCAAGTTGTGGATGGGTGTAACTTGAAGTTCTAAAGAAGTTCAACTTAGATCTCTTTGAAATTTGGTATATTAAGCATGAAAAGTGATTGGCAAATCTCTAAATGGACTTTGAGATCTGGTGGGGATTGTTGGATTATTTGGACTTGGCTAATTGAGATAAATAATTCCTAGAAAATCTCAAAGGCCCTCATGAGGAGGCATGTGTATATGCATTAGTCCCATATTGCTTGTGGAGGTGGAGGATGACCAATTTATAAGGAGAGTTCTCTCCACCTTCCTAAGAACCATGTGGGAGAAAAGGAAAGCCACCGCGCTCGCCTGCCTCATGGGCCGGGCAGGCAGGCAGGCGGAGGCATGAGCGTGCGGCACTGCGTGAATGGTCGCCGAAATCCGGTCGAGGCCTTGCCAGAGCCAGCCTCCTTTGCGGTTTATTCTTTTGCTACTCGGGATTATCGCGTTGCGATTATGAGATACGGACTCAGTAGCGGACTCCGATCGTGGCCGTCCTCGAGTCACGTTAGGTCCACGATTCAGTAACCCTATATATCTGCATCTGCCACGCGTGTAGAGATGAAAACACATTAGGGTTTTGCCACCTCTCATCCTTCTTGTCGCCACCATAGCCTTCTCTCCATCCATCAAGCGGACGTGTCGCGTCGGGAAAGCGGTCTCCGGAACCGCCGTCTTCGCGATCTGCGGAGAGGCGAATAAGGTTTTAGGAAGCGCTCCGATGTGCTCAAATCTTGCATGCAGCTCGTCTTCTGTTCTGCTGTGGGCGTAAATGGCGACTCTGCGACAACGCTGCGTCATCAACGTCGTCACGTCAACACCGCTCTGCACTTGGCAAGCCCGCATCTTCTACATCATCAATCGTTCAATCTGTTCTTGTTTTTGTGGTTAATCATGTTTATCAAGAGCGATCATGTTGTTAAATCTTTATCTAGTATGTTAGAGATGCATGCTAGTTTCGTGATGCTATTCATGTTTATATTAGGACTTTAATCTGGAAAATGTCTAATTTCTCAACATGCTCTGCTCTCGAGTCCGCTATTTCTTCTCCATGATCGGTACTATCCGAGCACCATGACCTCCAGATTAAATAGTGGCGAAGCCCTAGAAAGTGAGAGTAATACAAATAATTAAACTAATTTAAAATAAATATATGATACTTGATTTGTATCAAACTTTTAGAAATCTGTTAAAAGTAATATCAATCAATCAAATAAACCGAAATATAATCTCTATTCATATACCTACAATTGATAAAAATTTCATATGTGAAGGACACACATTGCCTATTTGTTGTGTGGTTAGCCTACTCTCACGGTTAGGCACTCATTAACTCACGCTATGCCGCCTTCTATGCCCTTTTGCTGTCACCGCACCTCATTTGCTCTTACGTATTTACTCGCGCTCGTTGCACCTTTGCAATTCTCGACTCCACCGGCGTGTCAATAGCGCCATTGTAACTGGTATGTCATTGTAAGAGATGCCGAGCTGCCTCTTCTCTCTATGATCTCTGTATGCATCTAGGGTTAGAATCTATTTAGGCAAAAAGAAATGAAATTACAATTGTCAATTAGACCTGTAACGATCAGCGGCATGTGAAGCCACATGATCTAGAAACAGATCTATCAGTTAGCAAAGTTTTTTCCCTCCAGGGCATCCGAGCATGGAAGCATTCTCGCCACTATACAAAATGGAAGTATTGATGCTATTAGATATTTAGGGTATTGTGGTGGCTAATTGCGGATAGAGGTGACTCATCTAAAAGTGCATCCTATTTGCTATCACTACCTCAAGAGTATTTGACTTTCTCAAAGTATTACTTTCTCCTGACACAAATAGTTATCATTTTGCACATAAGTATAGTCAAACTTTTAAAACTTTGCATGTCAATATCTTTTTAAATATTTAAATTAGATACATAAAAATCATATGTGTAGATTTGTTTTGAAAAATACTTTCATAATATTATAATTTTATTATATTTTATAAATACATTATAATAAAATTAGTGGTTAAAACTATATTTTAGAGACCATGCTGTGTCCAAAATAACAATTATTGTGACAGAAGGGAGTATTTGTTTAACTCTTCTGTGGAGCCTTACTCACCGCAAGTATGTATGTGCAAATTATTAATTAGATTCAAGCATACAAAAGTACTCCTTGTGTTCAAGTATGTACGACATTTTAGAAATTGACACGGTCCCTAATATGAAACCTCGACCAATACTTTTTATATGAATATGCATAAATAATGTAAATTATTATATTATATTATAAAAAAATAATTTTCATGCCTAATCTAATTATACCATTTTTATATAATCGAACTAAATAGTTTTATTATATATTACTAGTTTGATCGCACGCTTAAAACATCATATATTAAATATAATATTTGCCTTCAATTCTTAACATATAGAAGACGTTCACCAGTGACCCAAATGATATACCTGTTTCCCCAGATGATATATCTGTTTTGAACCTATCGTTTCTTCAGCAAAAATGAAGGGCATTTTACTCCATTGGGGCTAATTTGATGAGCTGAAGCTCTCTTTCCGCCAAAGCGCAGCCACAAACAAGCTGAGGTTAAGCTGCTGATAACCCCCAACTTACCCCTTTTGATCTCCAAAATTGTACCAGGTCCATCGTTTTTAACTGTTCATAGTCGTCGATGCGAGAGCTTGATCACAAAAATACCACAATAGCCTTGATATATTTACGAGTGAAGGAGTATAACATACGAGCTCTAATGTACGTACAATCTATTTTATTACGAATGTTTAGAGCTAGGTGAGATTAATAGGCGTGAGGCAACGCCCATGAATTTAATTACCAAAAACAATGCCAAAAAAAAAAAAGGTACTGAGCCATCATGTGACTACTAAACCTAACAAACAATGCTATCCCCGTACCTGGATGTGCTATCCCCGTGATCTACTTAAGAAGTCCCTTGAGCACCACATCAGTACTCATCTGGCCAGCTCAAGGCCTCACTTGGTTAATTTTCGGCGTTACCGGATATGCCTTCACAGTTTTCATTTGCACCAGCTTCAACTTAATTATTCTCTTACGTTCAACACGGGTGAGTTCCGATATATGTGAAGGCACACGGCGGCGTCAGTTATCCAGCTATTGTCGACCGCCGGCGGTTGACCGGCAGCAGCCTCGTCAAGAGAAATGCCTCCTGCCTACAAGAAATTAATCTCTTGAGGTTCTCGCCAGCAGTCACAAAAAACTCCGGCGATTTCATCCGCATGCGGTCAGCGCCGGCCTCCTCCTACACCTCCGGCGTGCTCGATATCAAAAAACTGTGAAGACGTTTTCATATTATTCCATTTGGTTCTATGTTCTTTTTGATGGACTTTTATTTAACTGGTGGGACTCTGTACCGTTCTCTTTATTAATATAAATAAGGGTTATTTCCTTGAAAAAGAAGGTGTCCACCAACATATGTCCCGCTTACAGTTTGTACTTTGTACATCGTCGGCCAAAAAATGATGCGTTTGTACAATTTGACCAACTATATACTCTAACCGAATTCAATAGACCCGAACCTATCTTTATCCATGCATTAACTAAGGAAAGATATTTACCGTGACATGACTCAGCGAAATACGAGCTAACGTATGACAGTGTGAACCTACATACATCCCGTTCGTCGTAAACTAAAATAGGATGTTTTTTACAACCTGACTCATTCTATAAAGTCTAAGCATCCAAATCAAATAGATAAGAACATGCTTTCGTCTATACATTTACCATAAATTTTGTTTAATATATATATATTTAATAAAAATTACAGAAATAATATCGAAAATAAAAATAATGATCTGCACACCATCGCAATTCCAAATTGCAAAGGCTCTCTGTCGCAATTCCAAATTACAGATAGAGACTTTTGTCGCAATTTCAAATTACGCCAGAGAGCCTCGCTGCAATTTGAAACGATTGTATCTCGCCTAACGATTATGCGACAGTTCTCCGTCGCAATTTCAAATTGCGGCGGTGTAGAACTCATTTTTTTATTTTCGATATTATTTCTGTAATTTTTCATTAAATATATATTATTTTAAACAAAAATTCTTTACCATAAGCCACGAAGAGATATATACCATGACATGGTTTTACATAAATATACCAGCTAACATAAGAAGGGGTTAATATACGTACATGACGTCGTTCACCGTCGACTAGAAAATGTTTAATGTTGTTTTGTATAACTTGATCTACTGTGTACAGCCTATCTAACCAAATGAAGCATTTGCAGATACACCACTAACGCATTTACCATAGACTAAGAAAAGACGTCCATCGTCACGGGACTTACAACAAAGTGCTAGCTGACATGCATAGGTGTTAACATATATACATCCTGTTCACGGTTAACGAAGAACAGAATGTTTTATACAATCCAGCTGCCGCGTAAACTGTAGTGACAAAAAAAACCAAACGTATTCATACGCACGTCACATTTACATTCAAACATAGAAAGTATTAGTCATCTGCTTCGTACGTTGTCACAAAACTCTCAATTTATAATAAAACAATTATTTGCAAAGAGCACTATCTTTAATTATGTTTTAATAGTAGAAAAAACTTGTTCTTTTGAAGAGATTTGACTATCCGATTAAATTCTTTTCTATCTCAGATCCGATAAATCGATACTCTGAAGGAGAACGAACGACCGCCACTAACACCTAATTAGGATTAGCAGAGATTACCGCTAGAAAGTCCCTCAAATATTAGTGATTTTCCCCTTGCATAACATCAGATTTCTCATCTCCTTTCTTTCTCGCCCATTTGACATGGTACAAAGTCAAGTGGGGGCTGCCCCCACGTCCTATAAAACCACCAGGCCCCAACGAAGAAAAGAAAACCCGGCAAAAATAACTGGCAGCATAGACCCGTAGCCCTCACCCCTTTTTAGGACAGGATCCAATGCCTCGCCCATCATTCCTCTCTCATCTCCCCTCTCTCTCTCCTCTTACCCTGCCCACGGTCTGCTCACTCTTCCAGAACAAACAATAAACTAGCAAAAGTCAGCGCCTCCCCCTTATCTCCTCCTCCTCCTCCGACGAAGCCAAGAAGAACCCAACCACTGCGCGCGCGTCTCTTCTCCGGTTGCCGCTGCGTGCCAGGGGGGAAGGAGCGAATGGAGGAGGAGCACTGCCTCAACAACTGGGATCTGACGCCGTCGCGCGCCGCCTGCCGCCGCGGCCGCCTCTCCGCGCCGCCGCAGCACGACCCCTTCGCCTCGTTGCCGCCCCCCTGCCGCCTGTGGCGCCGCCGCCGGAGCCTGTGGAGGAGAAGGAAGCGGATGCTGGGTGGTGCTTCCTGGACCTCTGCACCGGTGAAGCCTCCGGCTTCGGGCGAGACGCTGACGAGCTCCTCAAGGCCTTCTGCGCCGCCCTCCTCCCCTGCCGCTGCCTCTGCCTCTGCCTCTGCCGACGCCGCCGCCACAGCAGCAGCCGAAGCTGATGCAGCCCGTGATGACACCGGCGGACGTGCCCTACAGACGGCTGCTCCAGCTCCAGCTTCTGCTCCGGCGAGGGCGCAATCGAGCGGGCGGCAGGTGTCCGGCGGCGTGCCAAGATCCAAGAGAAGGTAAGCTTCACGGACTATTCCTCCGCACGGAAATGGTAGCGATTCTTCTTCTGTAAGCCGAGATTTGATTTGCGTGTTGCTAACGTTGTTCGACGCGCTTGCTGTACGTTGCTACTCTCTAGGAAGAACCAGCAGAAGAAGGTGGTGTGCCACGTTCCGGCGGACGGCGTGTCGGCCGACGTGTGGGCATGGCGCAAGTACGGCCAGAAGCCCATCAAGGGCTCCCCCTACCCAAGGTCAGCCATATCTCTCGTCTTGTTGTAGCGACAGACTGATAGTTGAACGCGGCCGCTGTTGAAGCAAACCTCACCGGCAGCTCTGCTCTGTTTCTTGAACAGGGGATACTACCGGTGCAGCAGCTCCAAGGGGTGCGCGGCGCGGAAGCAGGTGGAGCGCAGCCGCGCCGACCCCAACACTTTCATCCTCACCTACACCGGCGAGCACAACCACGCGGCGCCCACCCACCGCAATTCGCTGGCCGGCACCACCCGACACAAGTTCCCCTCCCCGGCCTCCTCGGCGCCGCCTCAGCTGCCGCCGCCGTCGGTGGTGGTGGCGGCCGACGCACAGCACCTCAGCCCACCGTCAACGTCGGCTGGGCTCGCCCACCACGCCGCTGCGCACGCCGTCCATTGAGGAGGAGGACGAGGAGGAGGAGGACGAGCTGCTCGTGGAGGACATGGACATCGCCGGCGAGGACGAGCTCCTGTTCCTGAACGGCGACAGCGATGCCGTTGCATTAGCAGACGGCAGCAGCAGCGCCACGCCGATGTCGTCGGTCTTTGACGTCATCGATGAGCCGTTCTTAGGCTTCTCCTGGGCAAATGCCACCCCCAGCGAGGCCGCCGCAGGGACAGCCATCGCCGGGCGTTGACTCAGACTGCCATGCTGTTCTCGGCTTCTTTTAGAGGAAAGGGAAGGGAAGAGAGAGGAAGAGAGCTTCTGATCCACCAATTTAATCAGCAGTAACACCATCACCATGCTAGTAGTACTTAGTTTTAGTATTGGTAACCAGTAGTCCAGTACACAGCTTCATCAATCCTCCGGTTCTTTGCTGATAAAAAAAACAATCTCTTTTTTTCAGCTCTTTTGTTAGGTATGTTGGGACTTTGCATCTCTTTTCCAGAGGTGTCTGATTTTCACATTTGTATATAGAAAGTGGCAGATGATGAACCAACAAAAGGAGAGGCGAAAAAAAAAGAGTGGTGTGTTTGGGTGGCTCTTCTTGGCTCTTCTTGTTGCCTTGTAAGCTTGAATAGAGAGGGGAAAAAACCTTTAATGGCAATCTCTGATGCTTTGCTTGTATGGTTGTCTCTTGTGCGTGAGTGGTGCTGGTGCCTTGGGTGCTGCAGAGGATGAAGAGGTCAAGGGTTTTAAAATTATTATTTTTCTTGGTTTTGTTTCTATCTCCTCTGACTTTGTTTTGGAGGACAGAGGGGCTTGTTGGCATGTTGCCATGGATTCCATGAGGCTATGAGAGCTTTGGGGAAGAGTCAAGGAAAAGCGAAGGGAGATATTGCTAGGACCACCCACATGAATGAACCTAGCGCCAACAGTGACAAAGTCTCATAGGCCAACGAGTGGGCCTGGAATTTGAGGACCCAAAGTGAATGCTAATGGAATGTACTGTAGTGTGTACAATTTGTTGCCCTGCATCTTGAATGGTTTTTCTATTTGTTTTTCTATCCTGATTAGGGGCATCTTTGATTCAAAGGAATACTACCGTATATAAAGCTGGGAGGTTTCGGCCTCTGAGCTGTCCACGCCGACGCTTTTGCCGACGCTGTCTGGCGACACAAGCAGCAGGTCATGAGCATCAACAGAGAAACGGGCGTTCGCTTGTACGGTGCGAAGACCGCTTGAGCCACGTCCGCCTACTTTTTTCGCGCCATTGTCGCTTAAGTAGTTTCATGGTGATCACCATAAATGGCAACGTAGCGCAATGGCAGCGCGGGCATAGCTAACGAGAGGTCACGGTTCGATCCCCGAGTGCGATTAGGTCTCGATTTTTCACTCGACGGCGTGCGCTTAGCGGCTCGGTCTTCCCGTGTTCTGCAGTGCGCAGTCGCTCGGGCGTTTTTTTTCAGCGTGGCGATGGTTTTTTGGCTAAAAGAGCCTATAAAATTTCAAAATTACGAGAAGTCCTTTTTAGTCGGGATTTTATAAGAAGACCCTCCTTTTCTACGATAAGGGCTTCAAACTTCGGATTTAGCGAAACAATTCCGGCTTTTAGAAAATTACGATTAGTCTATTTTTATCTATTTTAGTCCTTTTTATGAAAAGACCCTTAATTTTTGTCTTCATGAAGAGCACGCTGCTTTTTCTAAAATTACCGCTTTTGTTTATTTTTTCCGGATTAGTGCTTTTTTCCCAAAGCGCAAGGGCATGTTGGTTATTTGTTTGCGGAGAACTCGAGCTTGAGAATTTTCTTTTATCATGTTTTCCTATGAAAAAATCGCATGAACCTTCCTAAAAATTGCTCGTTAGCCATTTTTTGCCCTCAAGATTTTAGAGATTGCTTCTAGGTCCTTTGTTCGCAGTAAGATTTTTAGCATGTTTTTCTATCGTGAATTCAACGGACTTTCTAAAATTGCTTGTTAGCTATTTTTATACGGAGATTTTTACGAATTACTTTATGTCCCTTTCTTGCAGAAGGCCTTCTTTTCCTAAATCACACCAAAGAAATTGTTTTAGATTGGGAAACTTTTAGGATTATGTGGGATTTATCGTAGAGTCCCGCTTCTCAAAATTACATCGCATGATAGCGAGAATTATACGCTCCGCCTCCGAGATTTTTAGATTACATATAGATCGCTTTCATGGAAAAACCCGGATTTCAGATTATACTGTCACGTTGCAGGCGGGCGCGCCATGTCTAGTTTCTAGGAAAAACGAAGAATTCACTAAAGGAAAATTTCTTACCGAGTTTTTTTATAGGATTGATTTAAAGAAATTTCATATGATGGAAATTTTCCTCCGATGTCTCTTTCTCTCCATTCTTTCTCTAATTTATTAACATTTAATCTCAAAGTTCCTGCATTTTTTTTGTGAGGCATACAAACACGCTTTTGAACAATTTATATAGTTTTCTTTCCTATGAGATTCAACAAGCCATGACATTTCAATCTTGTGCTTTTCCTATTAATTCCTACGTTTTCCAGAATCATGTGAATCGCATAAGCCCTAAAAGTTTTATCATCGTCACTAGTAAAATGGTTGATGTGCATTTGGTTGCTTTCTTATTACTTCTGCCCATGAATTAGTGGATTTTTTATTAAATATGAATTTTGGTAATTTTGGTGTTACATACTTTAAATGCACTAGATATGTATGTGTATTAGTTTGAAAAATAGATATGTATATTATGAGGGGTATCTTTAAATAAAGTAGCAATATGATGTCCTAGTTGATGTCACCAAAATGGTTATCGTGAGCAACCTAGTTGACGTCACCAAAATAGCAATCATAACCAACGTACTGTTTTTAATCTGGTTACGTTCGAGCATACTTCTTTAATATTTCAGACTTTTTTTATGGACCAAACCTACTTCTTATTGCACTTAGTCAATTGGTTTGAAGTCTTATATTTGTGTTTGATTGTCACGTGATTAGGCAAATGTACTACACAGACATGGAGCTCATTCTTTTAATCTACACATACTGATTATCACAGAAATCAAAATAGGAAGGAAGATGCGCAGGTTCTAAAAGGCAAACATGTCATGGAAAACTTACCAAAAAAACTTAGATATTTTTAAAAACAACAGCACATAAAGACCAAAATACTGATTATCACAAAAATCAAAATAGAAAGGAAGATGCGCAGGTTCTAAAAGGCAAACATGTCATGGAGAACTTACAAAAAACTTAGATATTTTTAAAACAACAGCACATAAAGACCAGTTTATCGCTACGACACACTTTAACATAGTCAGGTTTTCAGATTTTGCGAAACAAATCCAAGAGATGTGCCTAAAACATTACTAAGCCAAGAATGACTTTTGAAATAAAAATCACTTGTCATGGGGCTCGCAACAAATTCCCTTAAAACCAACCCCACAGATCGAAAGGAAGAGGTTAACCGTTTTTTACTCGTTTAGTTCAAATTTAGGATACAAGAGTTTTTTCTAATTAGTATGAAACTTTTATCTTTTAGAAACTCTTGCGAAATTCTCAAACTTTCCAAGTGGGGCCTTATATCTGGTCGAGTTAGCCGAGTACACCCAAGGATTTTTCTCTTGGCCCCGGCCGGGAGGAGGGGCGACTTTTCCAGCCGAGGCTGTTCTGGCCCTAGACCACAAAAGGTCAACACGGTTTGGCGCTGCGCTGGCGTGGCCACCCATCCACTTGTTAAACCCTCCTTGTCTAGCTGCACCCGTCCCGCGCCGCGCGCGCGCGTCTACACGAGAGAGAGAGAGAGAGAGAGAGAGAGAGAGAGAGAGAGAGGCTAGTCGGCTAGTCGGCTAGTCGCTCGCTGTCGCATGCTTAGGACTCGTTGTAATTAATCATCACAGGTTAAGCTTAAGCGCTGTTTCCTCCCCTCCCGAATACATGCCATTCAATTTTTTTAAAGTTTGTTTATAAACACGCGTGTTCTGTGATTTTGAGATGGCTTTTTGCTATTGTTTTCTTCCATATCTCTTCCTTATGGTATTTCTAATGTGACTCTCTCCGTTTCAATATATGTAATTTTAGTTTTTAAATTTGTTTCTAAGTATATATTATTCTATAATATTGAGACAACTTTTAACTGTTTTTTTGCATACCCTACATTTATTATTCACAATATTATTTATTAATGTGGAATAGAATAATATGTATCATCCAAGAGTAATAAGTAACCTAATGAAAGACGATGATTTAATCATTTCTACACTTGCCTTGGTTAAAATGCAAAATCCTAAAAATCATTTATTCAGAACAAAATGAGTATTTACAAATATAAGTTAGAGTAAGACACATAATTTAAAAACATAATATAATATTTTTTATAGATGTATAACGATGGAAGCGTGTGAACAAGTAATTACCTATCTCATGCCTAGGCCAAAGTTTGAAATTTCGCTTTGGTTCACGCCTCTAGAGATGGATTTGAATCCAAAATTTCGCGAAATATTGGAATTTTGGATGAAATCACCACAAAGGAAAAATATAATATGAAATACGGAATTTTTTAGACGACATTCTCGAAATTTCGTTAAGTAAATTACCAAAATATCGATAAAATTCAATAGAGCAAAAATGGTTGAAACGATGTTAGAAAATTTTAAAAATATTTATGGATGATCCCGCATATCACTAATATTTCCTCTATAAAAATTTTTAGGTGATGGTCAAGTTTGAGAAATTTTTAAAATTTTTGATAGTGCCACTATTCTGATAAAGGCTGACTGTTAAATTTCAACTAAATGAAAAATAGTCCAAACTATGTTACAAAATTTTTAAAAAAATTGGATGGTCCTGATGAATCAAGAATATTCCTATAAAATTTTCAAATAATGATTAAGTATGAGGAATTTTTAAAATTCAGACATTCTATTGTCATGATAAAAAAAATCGATCAACAAATTTCAATGAATAAAAAATAATTTAAACACATTATAAATTTTTAAATTTTTTATAGTCTTAAAGAATCAATAATTTTTTATAAAATTTTCAAATAATGATCAAACTTGAGAAATTTTAAAAAAATTTGAGAGTGTTATCATTCCGATAAAAGCCTTGATCGAGTACACGTATTGATTTCATAGATTTGATTGAGCAACTAAAAAAGGTTTAGAATTTTTAAAACTTTTAGATAAAGGTTCTAAAGCAATTCTTAAACTTTTATAAAATTTTAGATCATAATCACAATCATGCGAATTTATAAAATTCTAACAATGTTATTGTCTCATTTATGTTCCTTTTGTTTTTGATTTTTTTTAAAAAAAATTGTATGATCCTAGATTGCTAAAAATTGTACCATAAAATTTTCAGAGCATGATCAATCTTGCATATTTTTATAAAAATCTGACAATGTTTCTATTATTTTTATAAAACGTCTCAAAATTTTAGTTTTTTTCAAATATTTTCATGAAAGATGTTATTATTAAGGGTCATTGTCCCAAATCTGGTTCAAAAAGTCAAAATCCGTCAAAATTACAGAGATTTCAGAGAAACATGTCAAAATCTCATCGATTTTTTTAAAAAACAATAGCAATTTAAATATTTTTCAGATTTTTTATTCGACTCGTCCTGGCAAAATGTGAATTTTGCTGGATTTTGAACCTTGGCCTGAGCTGTGGCAGCTGTCGGGCGGGTGGCGCGGGACCACCACGTCCTCCTGCTCGTTCGACGATCCATCCACGTAGCATGGGATGGGATGGCCAGGCCGGGCCGGGCCGGGCTGACACACCACCTTCTGGAGGGTAGTCCAAATTCCGAGGCGCTACCATTCCCTGCACTCCCTGCGTCCTGTCGTGTGCCTCAGAGCCCTGCACTTCCTCGGAGGCAAAGAGATTTCGCTGCGTTAGCCTCGTCCAGATCGCTCCAATTTTACAGTAACATTACGTGATACCCCTGCATGATACAAATTAAACTTCACGGGAACCAGGTAAAATCTCACATCCAAATAAGGGCTTAGTAGTTAGGTAGAGGCTGTTTGGTTTAGTGTCAAAGCAAACTCTACCAATATTAGTAATACCCTTGAATTATGGTTTTCACTTGATTTGATCAAAATTTTTGGCGTGTCCATACCCATGGTAAGATTTGACATGATTTTTGGCAAAACATAGGTGGCAAAATAGGTAACCATCTCCCATTTTGATATACAACATCTTATCTCTCAATGACACGTGGGCATTGTGCCTCGTCAATAGTTTTAGCCGATATTTAATTTGTTACCAAAAGTTTTAGTTATATCTGTAAATTTTTCGTAGCACATCACACCGACCAAAATATTTTCAAATCAAACGCCCTTGTAACCCTGACGAACGAGCAAATTTGGCATAAGGCCATGCAGCGGTTTGCCAGGTGCTCCTCGATTTGGATAGCAGCACATGAAACTACTGAAAAGAATACGTGAAATAGACATATATATGCCACTCAGGACAAGCCAAGAATAAAGCTAAACAATGATAGTGTTTCTTCCCATATATCTCAACCCACCATCCAAGCCCACACCAACCTTAGCTCAGTGGCATGGCACCTCGATCCTCCCCTTCCATGGCTCTCATTCACTGGTAGTTGTCTCCCAATCCCTGCCTTCTCAACACCAAATGCTTGTAGCACTATCGAGCATGCACGTCTCATGTGCTCTCGTCGATGTGTATCACTTGTGTTGTCATTTGAGTTTCTTTAGTTTCTTGCTGCTATATATAGAGATGTACCCCTATTTTGCAACCGATTTTTGTAGCCATCCTGACTCCCTTAGGCCATCTCCAATGTGCGCTCTTCTTCTTCTTCTTCGCTTCCTCTCGCTTATTTACTATTTAAATTATGTTGTCTTGGTCATCGATGGACTATCTCAACGGAACAATGGTTTTGATGCTATTCTAGACAAAACTGATCATTGATGCACTATCTCAACGGAACAATGGCCCTCCTCTTCTCCTCCATTAATTATTGCGCTGCTCGCCTCCTTTAATTAAGAGTAATTTTATAGTGGATAACATGGGTAGCAAGTAGTGATAGTAAAAATCAGATCTAACCGTATATTTCTCAGGGGTATTATGGATTTTTGTTTCTTTGCTATGTTACTCGTTAATCGTTATCGCTAACCTTCATTTTCTGCCACCGCCGCTTTTTGTTGTGTTACTCGTTATCACTGCCCTCCTTTTTTTGCTGCCATCAGTCCGATCCCGTTGACGCCGTATAGCTTGTCTTCCTGCCGGTGCCCTCTTGGATTGTGATAACGCCGCGGCTAGCACCCTCCCGCTTGATTTGTGACGTCGTCATGACCTCGTACTAACACATCGAACGCCTGCCTCACGCCCACGAAGCATGACTAATTACAATGCTATCACTATATGATTTCTACTACCAATACTACCGGCGAAAGTATAACTAAATCTTAACTAATCTGATCCATTAGATTAAATAGAATGGACGACTAATATTCAATATTGTGTATTATAAAAGTGCTCTTAATTAAACAAGCTTATCTCCCTTGTGTGCCTCTTAATAACCTCACATCTTGCTCGCCTCCGAACGCAGTTGCAAAGTGCAAACCAGCTCGATCGGCGGCTGTAAACTATATACGTGCGTTGATCCCGCTGCATGAGTCGATCACGCGCGCTTTCACTTTGCACGCGCCCACTAGTCGCTAATTACGCACACGTCTTAGCTAGAGACGCACTAACAACAGTAGATTCTACTAAGCTTTGTTGGGTACGACTGATGACGGGTAGTAGTTACGGCGTGGGTAGGGTACAGATAAACAAAAGGAAGTCATTGCTGGGTTGCAATACTATGACAGATGAACACTACCACACAAATGAACCGTCCAGCCATGGTTAGCGAGGAATCACGGGTGTAGGGGTGGAAAACGAGCCATTGAACTTTTTTCCGAACTTTCTTCGACACTAATTTTTTCTTATTTATTATAGCTTAACGATTGTTTGAGACCTAACTTCAACCGAGCCTAACGAGCCGAAATGTTAACTCTTTGTTCCAAATCAACTCATTTTTATTTTAAAAGAAAAATGAATGAATCGAGCGATTTGAAACGAAATTAATGAAAGGCAATTCAACGAGCTTTTTTTCCTGCTTCTAACCGGTGCTTACCAACTCTTAAGTGCGTACCAGTATCCTGGTATTTTTTTTTTTTTTTTGAAAAAAGAAATCATGATTGGTGAAATTTGAACTTTTGTTGCCAGCCAAAGGGCCGAAACAATGTTACAAACCAGGGTCTGACATGCCAGGACATTTGGACAGAGGGTGCGGGTGTGTGTTTTGAATAAAATTTGGCTGGCCCTCATTGAATCCGTAGGTGCGTGCCAAAACGGCGATGTGATGGAGACTGATGCATGTGAGTACGTCTGTACGTGATGCCTGCCTCTACAAACGGCAGTGTAACGTGACGTGCGGCAGCGGCACGTGCGATCTGCCCGCCTCCCTGTTCCAGCCGCGGCACGTGTGGGCTCCATGGAAACCCCGGGAGGGCAGGGCATGGGGCCACACGAATCCAAAACACCGACACCGTGCAGCGAGATCCAGAGCAGTCTCGTAGTAGCTTATCACAGTTAAAGGCTCCTTTGTTTAGGGTTAGGTTTTTTTTTATAATTTAAAACTATTTTTTAACTTAAATAGTTTAAAAGTTAATAGTTTTATACGTGATATAATTGGGTAATTTTATCTAATTTTAGTGTTATTAGCCTAAAACCAACCATCAATAAATCAAAAATACCTCTCTCCAGTGGGTTTTGGTTTTAATTATATAAAGACTTATGGCTTTTAAAAAACGCAGATAAAAAGCTACTCGTTTGTTTAAGGTTTAGATTTTTGGCTTTTAAGCTGGTAAAAAAGCCAAAACAAACAGAGCTTAAATCATCCGTCTGGACTATTCATTGGCTTAATCCAAGGGTCTAAACGGATAAACGCCATTTAAGTTGCAATCCCCTCTCAGACTGTACAGGAACTCTTTACACCAAACATATATGTTCTCCCATTCTTTTGTCCACTTTATGTTTAAACACACGGATCACTGGTCACCTGTAATTCCTTGTCGACTAACAGCAAAAAAAGAAGCAACGGCAACTTAAATCATAATCATATGATAAATCTCACTAACTAACCTGTAAACACAGCTCCAGTTTTTAGTTTTTACAAATGAAAAGGCGAGACAGAAAGGCATCAGAAAAGGAGCTCTGAATCAAGCAAGGGGGGAAAACAACAGCGCAGGATCTGAATTTCCGTGCCGCGCGTCAGGCGTGCATCGTCGCGGTCTTCTTGAAGTCGATCTTGTCGACCTTCACCTCGCCGTCGATCAGCTCGTAGACGTACACAACCACGCGGAGGCCATCGATGTCCATGAGCACGAAGCTCGGGTTGACGTCGTAGGTGATGCTGCTGTAGGCGCCCGTGGCGG
The DNA here is from genome assembly GCA_036346375.1 of Guadua angustifolia. NCBI lineage: Eukaryota > Viridiplantae > Streptophyta > Magnoliopsida > Poales > Poaceae > Guadua > Guadua angustifolia. The sequence continues at coordinate 56,339,016 of CM070502.1, read as the reverse complement.
AGCCGGGGTTGATGACGACGCCCCCCTCGTGCTTGTAGGCCTTGAATTGGTGGGTGTGCCCAGTGACGAGGATGTCCACATCCAGCTGCCGCTGGAGCATCGCTAGGGAGTCCAGGTCGCCCCATGGAACAACCTGATGGATCATACACAAAAACAGTGTGGAAAGTTCAGGAAGAACAAAGGTTTGAGTATCAATTACACACGCATAAGAACAGTGAAAAGTGTGCCAAAATATAGATATGACAGACAATAACACACTCCAAAAGTTGATAAACACCTAAAATTTGATATTGCAGCTATTACGAAGTCAATACGCTACTGACAGAATGGAAGGCAGTTTATTAATTACAAATGAAGTGCTTACAATGTGCCCCCGTCCCTTAATCATGTTCAGTAAAGTAGTATGGCTACAGAACGTCTAGTAAATATGCAAGAAAATATTGGCCTACATAAAATTGTTAGTGGTGTACAAGGTATGGTGCAGGACATGGCGGATGCAGCAGAAGATACAATGAACCAAACATCATGTATGGTTCGGCACAAGTCAAAGTTCAAGATATTGAGTATGGTTTATTATGGACATGCTTGATGTCCCCAAGGTGGGAGTCTCAAATCACTTTATGGATATGGTTGACCGAAATAGGTCCATCTGACTCTCCAACTATCTGTGAGCATCCATCTAGTCTGTTGCTTGCTGATCATCCATCACTCTGTTGCTTGGATGCATTCCATCTAGTCTGACACTCAGATCTATGGGAAGCAAAAATGTGCTCAGGCTCATCCACTTCCCCACTCAGTCAGTGCTGAACCACATGACATCCATCACTCCTTTGAGCTTTACATGAACACCTTTGTTCTTTGAATGAACCCTGAACCATTTGAACACACACTGATGGCTGCCACATTGCAATATCTCAATCAAGTGGATTCATTGCAAAAGTAGGGCCAGTTAACAGCAAAATATCACTGGTTACACTTTTTGAGACTGAGGATTTGGAGAACAGCATGACAGTTGACCTTTTAAATGATACCTACAGCATATGGTATGTCTGCATGCTTTAATAGTTAAGCACCTCATTCTAGTAGTTATTATAAGCATCTTACTGGGAAAACAAATAAATTGTACTGCCGCATTAGAGAGGCACAAGAAGAAAAAAGGCACTCTGCACTATCTTTCAGATGCGTAAACTCAAAAAAAAAATGGTGAGATATGTAAACTCAGATTTTTTTTAAAAAAAAAAAGAAACTGCGTTTCATTCCAATAATTGCCCACATTTCAACACACTAACAGTTATTTCAAACAGCAAATTATGTCAAACAACATAAGATGGCAGCCATGTTACTAGTGCTAAAAACTTAACCATATTTTCAGACACGGACCACATGGGAAAGTAGCCATTTGTAGGTGGTTAACTACAACAATTCCAATTCAAGGTACTACAGAAATTTTCATTTTCATCACCAGTCAACTTTTGGGTTGATAGTACATTATTTCTAAAAAAGCCTGTTGCAAACAAAGAAGGGGAATGTAATGGAATGTACTACATGAACATTTCATTTCATTCCGAAGCCAGAAATATCTCCTGTGCAACATGCAGAGGTATCAAGTACAAACAGCCCTCCCGGTGCAAGGGTGAAAACTGTGCTGATTCAGCATCAAAACATCACGAAAGAGAAATGTAGTGTATCAGATTTCTAGTCCAACCCCCATCATTGAGAAATATAAAGAGAAGGTTGTTATGAATAGCTTTTTTTTCTTTCTAGAAATCGAGAGAAGGCGCCATTGTGGTTTAGGCTGACCCTGGTTTCCATCATGGGAACTCAGAGATTACCAGTTTACCATGTGTAAGCACCACAGAAACAAGACTTATCCCAAGTAACGAATGAATAATCCATGAGTAGCACAGCTGGAGGAATGACATTTTGCAAACTAGTGTCTAATCTTTATGCTCATGGCAAGGATACAAACATGGTAACGCACAGATAAACAAGGTTTATTGAGCCTAACTTTACTAAAGAGGATCCCTTAACAAAGTTCAAGAACATTGGTGGTTAAACAGATTTCTTCCCAGGAATACTGAGAGAGCAGAAGTACATTTCATCAGAATAGAACAGTGCAACATAATTAACCAGGTTAATGAACATGACCTCACATGAAACAGCACATAATCACATATGCATAAATTTAACATACTAAATAGCACATTTAAGACAAGTATATCTGATAATGGGCATGATAGAAACTAGCAGGGCTCATAAATATTCTGGGTCAAAAGCGAACCTGATGTCCATGGCACAGTCCTAGCTTGAACTGACCAATAGTGAGTGTCTTAGTCTCTGGGTAACGAGCATCCTCATCATATTCACCTCTGGTAATATGGAGATCAGGACAAAGGCTTTTCAGGTAATCATGAACTTCCTAGAGGAAAGTTACAACATTTATCAGTTCATACTTCACCAAAACAAAAATACAGTTTATACAAGAAATTAGTCTGTGTCAGAAGATGGAAAACCACAACATTACTAGTGTCCTGTTAACAAGTTAATGCAATACCAAGTCTCAAAAAAAAAAAGAATTATCCAATACAGGAAAGGGTACAGAAATCAATCATTCGTTGGCATGGATAGCTTAGCCATTCATCATGCAAAAAAGTTGAAAACAGACAAATAGTTTGTAAGCCGTTATCTCATCATGGCCCCACATTTTATGGGTATCCTTAACACTTTATGACGCATCAAGTTCTCTTTATTCTATCTTCTTCCCTGCCTTTCATTTAGATTGCCACACAGGCATCTAGTCCAACTTCCTGATCTTTTATGATGAATTAATATGGCACAATCTTACCAAATAGCTAGGCTGCATTAAGCCATTAAAACCTCTACTAGGTGGTTTCCAGTATATTGGTGTCTGATATGCAAGATAGACTCAGCATGAATCCCATATATGTGAAAGAAGTGTTGGTGCATTTTCAATTTTAAAATGATTATTCAACACAGCACTGACAGGCAACAAGACGATACAAACAATTGTCAACAAAGCCAATTTAACCTTTTGAACTTTGATGCGTCCGGCATCATGGTTGTCAAGGCGTCGCCTAGGCATCCAAGCACCTGCGGCCGACCGCCATGGACCCTCGCCTAGCCTGGCCGGGGTGGGGTATGGATGGATTGGAAGTTGGACAGGAGAGTATAGGATTGAAAGCCATACCTTGGAGGCTGGAGAGGAGAGGAGCTCTGCCGCGGCGTCCCCACCTCCGCCGTTGCCTCCACCACTGGCGGCTACAGATCTGGTAAGGTCCAATGCTCTTTTGCGTCATTGCCGCTGCTCCGCTGGTCCTCTGCGTCGCCATCAGCTGCTCCGTCACCGTAGTTGCTCTTCTCGCTACCGCTTTGGTCCTCTGCTCTGCGTTGCCGCTGCTCCTCTGCTCGGCGGCTGCTACCGTTGATGCTAGAACCAGAGATGGTAGAGGAGTCGACGGCGGCATGGAGTGTGGAAGGGAGGCAAGATAGAGAACATGAGGAGAGAGGGCAGCGGCTGGATGGAGAGAGGGAGCATGAATGGAGAGAGGAGGGGGAGGGTTAGGGTTTGCGGGGGGAGGCCGGTGCCCAGGAATAGGCCGGATAGGAAGGCCTAGGCGGAGGAGAAAAGAAAAGAAGAGGCTGGGCCAGAGAGAAGATAAGCAGATCAAAATGGGTTAATCCAATGGGCTAAACCATTTTTGGTCGCCTAATCCTCGCCTAGGCGTCTAGGCACTCAGCTGGCGCATCGCCTTGCCTTGTCACCTTGACAAACATGTCCGGCATGTACAAAGCATATGATTTACACAGAAATAAATGCTAGATTTGGATAAAAGCTTTACACACTGTACCTTATGTAAAATCAAACAATATCTAGGCCTGTTTAGCCTAGCTGCAATTCTCGCCTTTCTGAATCTGCTACTAGGCCAAATATGTGAGAGCTTCTTGGGCCTATCCTGTGAGCCTAAGTTTCTTTTGTACTGGAAGCCCAACATAAGTTGATGGCAGTGGGACAGCCAGACAGAGATTCTAGGGCTTATAAGCAAAAGCATACAATAAAAGCTTGTTTAGTAGACAAGCTTAAGCTTGGCAAAACAAGCCCAAATTATCATGCTTCTGTGACACTAAAAAACTTGAAATGATTTGTCATTTTCCTTTTTTACATATGTATGTGGATCTAGTTTTTCCCCTTTTGCAAATGGAGCAGCAATGGCAACTATACACCCTGACAATTTGAAAATTACAAATATACACCTGTAAATATGTACTATCAATACATCTACAAAATAGGATCCTCTCCCAATTTTCCATGCAACACAAAATTTTGAAGTGGACTCCATACAGTCTAAAAATGTAATATTGCTGCATCAATATAATGTCGTCCATATAATTCATGCTGGAGTCTGTGCAATCAAATGATTTCCAATAGAAGAATCAACAAAAGTTCCTTTACTTTTTCTTAAAAAAAATGTAGGTGTCATGAATAGAAGGTTTTAGCAATAAGCAAAAGCATAATAAGGTCATTTAGTGAAGACAAAAGCATAAAGAAAGGTAGCAGAGTAAATTGTGAATGTTGACTGCTATTCCCACTCTATAAGATTGCTTCCAACAGAAGACAGCGCAAATTGAAGAAACTCGCAATACAAAGGAGGAAGGTGTCAGCCTGAATCACTATTCTCAACAGCTATCCTAGTTAACATGCCAATTAGCTGTTCTGAAACTACTTTCTTCCATTCCCATGGAGATGTTAAGGTCAGACAGAACAGAATACTGGGTAATTAAGACCCAACAAGCCCATATACTTGCAACCAACTCTTTTATCTTGGGTGGATATATAAGCCATGGATAAAATTGCAATCATCTCAATGCACCAGCAATAGTTACATGAATTATTTGAGTATAGAATACTGTTGCATGACCCCTCTGAAATCTGAATGTGGTGGTCTAGCTCAGAAATGTGCAATCTATCATTGAACCAAGAAAAGATATTGCCCTCACTCAGCAAATTATGGCTTGCAAAATAGCAATAAAAGATCCATGAGACAGATTCACTACGCTCGCAAATTGACAGAAAGCTTTCTCACACAATTGCAGTAAAAGAGATTCACTATGCTCAGCAAATTGACAGAAAGCTTTCTCACACAATTGCAGTAAAAGGCTAGATGTGCACTATTGTTATTTTCTTCTTTCCAATACCTATTTTTTCAAGGAATTGAGATTGCAACCACTCTTTTGACAAATTTCAGTAAAATTTCATAAACTTGGGTACGGTGCAGTAACATCTAGATACTTTTTTAGCTAAAATAAGTTGCTCTAACAATTCAGACAAGGAATGACCTTATGATAAGTAAGCAATAAAGGCAAACAGAAATAATGAAATTAACAATATTTCAGCTGATCATTTAGAGCTAGAAAATACATTCAACATTAGCTGCACAACAATGCAGTATATGTGCTTCATTAGCTAAATCAAACAGTGACCTATAGATGCCCCATACTTTGATCAAGGAAGACCTAACCAACAAATCGTTTCAGAGAATAAAAAGCTGATGTCCTTTTTGTAAACATTGATTTTGCAGTTTTTAAAAGTTTTCTATTTACATGTAGAGATTTCTAAAGTATAACATGATCACAAGTTTCTACCAGCACAGGCACAATTCTGTGAATAGTCATGATATTTAGTTATTTACAGAATGAAAAAAAAAACTACTCTGATATTGAGACAACTACAGTTTTCTTTGACTATGTCCCTAGTGGTATAGCAGACTCCAGTGTTTCTCTTGGAAAAGCTCCGCACAGTATTAGAGAAAAGGTCAATGGCAACAATATTGATGAGACAGAAAGCTCATTCAAATTGCATAAACTTAAGCAATTTGCCTTGTCTTTGGTGCCTGGTCACACTTAAACTTGAAATATGGTGAACATTTTTCCTATCGATAGTTTTCGCTTCAATGTTTCCAATGAAAAACAGGGATCTCTGAAATCAAATACATGTGCCCATTAATAAAATGGAGATGCCATTGCTTTTGACAAAGCATCAACAGTGAGAAAAATGTTGATACTTTTTGTGAAGAAGCCTCAAAAGGGTAAAACTAGAACATCCAGAGCCAAGTTCGCTGCATTAACAATCCTGATCTCAAGGTAAAAGAGCCATTGACTCTACTCTAGTGCACCTATCAAAAATCAATGCTCTCTTCGAATGCTTGATTACTCTGATACACTGCACTAGCCTACTATAATGGGGTGACCAATTATTTGTTTCCAGAACATTTCACATAGTAACAATTGTCGAAATTGATATCTACTAGGTTCTATGTATAGTTATTACACGCCTAGGGACAAATAAAATGTTACTCAGTTGAACCCTCGCAGGCATCAAGGTCAACTGGAATGTAAGCTGAAGAGCCTGGGTCGTGCTTGGAATCCGAACGGTGTCCATTAATAATCAATTGGTTTTAACAAAAAGAAACATCACATTTGATCTGATTCTTGGTTCCATGTAAGCTCGGTGCAGAGTCAAAGATATCCATCCTCTCATTGTTCTCTCCCTCCGAGAGCTGAAATTCCTAGCACCTCTACCGCCCAACCGAATCAAACAATCAAGCTTATCCGGTAATCACTCCACAGAATCAGGACCGATGCCACTGATCCCAAACCAACACCCAGGAACTGGAGAAGATTCGTCTAACGATGCTAAACTTGGCGCTTCGAACTCGTCAACCAGATTGGAGGGAGGCACACACAGACGCAATAGCAACGAAAAGGAAATCGCGGGGATAGGCAACCGACCGACCTTGATGCAGAGGTTCCCGGTGCAGATGATGTGCTGGATCTTGCCCGGGACAAGCATGGACTTGAACTTGGCGGGCAGGTCGGGCGCCCGGTGCGGGATGTGCAGATCCCCCAGCGCAAGGACAAGCACCATCTCTCGTTCGCCTTCCTCTCCTCTCCTCCTCCCCTCGAGCTCCCAAGTATGCCGCGGTCGAAATCCCTCACCACCACCTGTGTCTGCCCTGCTCGAGCTCCAAGATGACGCAAACTTGAATCCCTAGCCGGCTCCTTTTTTCTTCTTTTCCCCCCTGCCGGATCGTTAGATGCGAGGAGGAAGAGAAGAGGAGCACATGGGGCCGGGTCGTGGGCCAGCGGGCCCACGGGCTAGTCTCCGAGTTCAATTGATCGGTGGTAGGTGGTCCCACTCGGCACCCACACCGACACGAGGAGCCCATAGGTGGAAAAAAACTCGAAACTCGCGAGTTTAACGAGTACTTAAAAACTTGGCTTCACTTAACTCGAACTCGTTCTTTAACAAGTTGAATTGAGTTGGGTTTCAACTCATTAAAGTAACAAGTTAAACAAGCGAGTTAACACGATGAGTTTATACTGACAGGTGAGGCGATGATCTACGTGTGTATGTTGTTGGTACCGAGCGAATATGTCCGAGATTGTTTAAGAAAA